>OZ005658.1:13037779-13177779 GCA_963930645.1 Salticus scenicus | reverse complement strand
GAACATACATATGATTTACTAATACGTTTACTATTGTAATTAAAAAAAAAAAAAAAAAAAAAAAAAAAAAAAACTTACCTCTGCAAAATATATTTTGTTATAACACACAGTATTATTATTATTATTATTATTATTATTATTTTTTTTTTTCGAGTCAAAACTATTCAATAACTATTCTTTTTTTGTTTTTTTATTCAGACAAACGACTAATGTATCACTTTCATTCAAATTTCACACTGAGTGCACTATAACAAAAAAAAAAAACACGAACGACATCTTTAGGTAAAGATTCGTATTAGTACTACATTGCTCAATGCCAGTAGCTTCTATCAAGATGTCAAGAGATGTCGCTACTAATAGTTTAATAGCTATAGGAACGATTAAAGTCGGTGTTCCGCATATGGAACTGGGTGCCTTGTAGGGTTAAGCACAGGAATATTGTTAGCAACACAATGGAATGGCAGGAAACAATAGACTTCATGAGTTTACTACAATTTTTTTTTAGCAAAAAGACATGAATACGTGTTTACAGCAGAGACAGTCACAGTGAAAAGAGAAAAAGAGGAGCTTCATGAAACAAATACTTTACTGATAATTAACGGCACATTTTGGAACTTTTTCTTCCTTTTTCCGAACAAAATTTCATTGCCTCACGATTGCTGTGGTAAAATATCAAATCGCTCTGATGGGTAGTTTTAAAATTATAGCGTTTTTAAATCGTAAATTTAATTATAATCACCCTGTATATACAAAGTGTTCTCACTACGGTGAGCTAAACCTCAACTTTAGCTCTTTTTACACTGAATTTGCACATATGTAACAAATATCAAAGATGTGCTTAAAAAAAAAGAAACTTTTTAATTAATCTAATTCTTTCTTATTTTCTTTAAATATTGATTTTTCACCTGTGTAACAAAAAAACGAACATGTGTTTAATAAAAAAAAGGGAGGCGGGGGGGGGGGGGGTACAAAATTTTGTAAATCAACCGAACATTTCAGGAAATTCTTTTACAAGATTTACAAAATTCATATTTTTACACAGCCTCCATTAAAAAATAAAAAATAAATAAATAAAATGTTGTACCCATTACTAAACTTTTGTTCTACATTTTCCGATACAAGTTCACGCAGTACAAATAATATATTAAAATTATTATTTATTATAACAATTTTCCATAATGAATTTTACAAAAAGTAAAAGAAAAAAAAAATAATAATATTCTGGTGCGGCACTCACTTGACTTTTTCTTACTCTGCATTTTAAAATTATAAAGGCAGGTTACAGATTAAGGGGTAAAATAATTATAAGATAAAAAACTTTTTATAAACCATATTTTTAAATTTTCTGTTAAATCATAGCTATAGAACTTTATCAATGCGTATTGTTATGAAATTGTAAATAATTGTATTTCCTTTTTGTATAAATTCTTTCAAAGAGGCTTAGTAAGTTGATAAAATGTCAATTTTCTGCATTTCCAGCTCTTTTTCGCGTTATAATAGCTTACTCTTCCCTTTAAAACGCATTAAAAAGCTCCAATAGGCAGGTAATGGATTTGGAACCAAACTTGGTGAATTTTTGCCCTTGGCCACTTTTTTTGGCGAGAAAATCCTTATTATCGATATTCCAAAGATGGACGTTCTAATGTGATTGGTTAAAGAGTTACGGGAAATTTGAATATAAAAAAAAAAGAAGTTGGTTTTAAAAATAAAATAGTAATCCTTTCAGAACAACATATATTTGCATCATGAACTACATTAGCACTTTATCAATGTGTAGAAAATCTTTAAAGTGATAATGACGTCCATTTTTGCCAGATGCATCATTTAACTTTTTACAATTTTTAACGCTCACGTTTAATTAAATGTATTTATTTTTATGTCGAAAGAAAATGAACTCGTAATTTTTTTTTTTTTGGCAACAATTAAATTATAGCTAATATTTTAATGGCTATTTTTATTGCTATTAGGAGCTTATTATTTTCATATTTTAATTGATTAAAAGAAAACTATTCGAAAATTCGAAAATCGGACTTCGAAGTATTATATTGTCACCGGGTTCTAAGCTACTGTGAGAGTTTCAAATGTCTAGCTAGTAGGGAAGTTAGTTAAAAATAGATTGCAAGATTTGTACCAGACAAACACACAAACAAACAAGAATAGAAGTTGATAAAGACATGGTAATAACAAGTATTGTACATAAACCTATGATAAAAAATAATTCAAACTACGTATAGGAACAGTTTTATTTCATAAATATTTCTATCTGAAGGGGGTTACTGCCCCCCCCCCCCATCTCAACCCCCCCCCCCTCGTTTGATTGTAGCACATACTTAAATTTATATGTAAAAAAAGGCTCTTAATATATTTGAAAGCTTGCTCCAAATTATTTAGGCATTTTTCACTTGCACCACTCCTTGAAAATTATCAATCTTGATCAAACTTTAGAAGTAGTGATCTCATATGGATTTCAAAATATAACATTTCAATTTCCTGCAATAGTTTAATTAAGTTATGCTCATAACATAACAAACATACACACTAAATGTATGTATATATATATATATATACCGCCTCCATCTAGAATGAATAAGTGGTCATTTTCTAAATTGCTAAACTAGAAATTTAGATTTCCGAGCTATGCTCATAAGGCACGCCAATAAACTAAATAGATGAAATGATCGAGAATTTCTAGTCTACACATTTCTAAAGGGTGGAACAATATTCTAAATATTCTGAATATTCTGAATCTTTTGTATTGCGAGAAATGCTCGCTTGATTTTCTAGAATTGGGAAAAAATACAGTTGCTGAACCAAAATTACATTTGCCTCTTGTATTCGCATTTATTTGCAGAGATTTTTTAAATAACTTTACTCTCTATAATATAGGCAGACGCTTTAGAATTCTAATAGGGTCTTCTAGAACTCGCTTTCCAAGGAGACTAGAATTTATAAGGATGGAATGGAACTATTTTTTCTAGAGCCACAACTTAGATTCTAGGCGCCAGTTACAGAATTTCTTCTCAGTGTTCCGAAAGTGATGTTCGGATCTTTTTCTAGGTCACGTTTTCAAAAATTTACTACCGTGAAAAAATGACCAGAATGAATAAAATATCTAGAAACCATTAACACGGCAAAGAGACATTTCCTTCAAAAATATTACAAACTTCTCAAAACCAGCATACTTTGAAAAGCGTGAATTTCTGGCATCGGAATGTTTCAGATTCTTCCTTTTCAACTTCTCGAGGGGTCCTAATGAGAATCCTATGAAAATTTGAAATGCCGTCAAAAAAAGGTTCCGATCTCAGTTATTCAATCTTCTTTTCCTTCACTTTATACTTACTTGAGGAATGTTTTTATTTAGGATGAAATTGAATAGCACTTTTTTCCTTTTTTCTTGACCACTTTTAGATAACAATTCCCTCCCGCCCCCGCTACCACCCCCTAAAAAAAAAAAAAAAAAAAAAAAAAAAAGACATTACAAAGCAGATACATTTGCTGTGACCAAAAAAGAAAATATTCTGTAAAAAGAAAAAGTGGTAAAAAATCCTACAAAAAACTAGTATGTAGTAGCCACCACATGATTTTCTTCTATATTTTCCTATACAAATTCACTCAATAAAAATAATTTATTAAAATCATTATTTAAAAAAATTACCTTCCATGATAATGCAGACGATTTCCATATTAGAGAAGTAGTATAACACTAAATATACAAAAAAAAAAAAAAAAGTCAATTTTGTTGTCAATTTTACATTAAAAAAAAAAAAAAAAAATTATAACTTTATTTTAACTTATCGCAGATCGATGGTTCAACCATTCGTTTTAAAGGTATTGGCGAGCTCTTTTGAAAGATACCCATCCTGAAAATTTACTCCCCTCGAGGGGAGACTTCCCCCCCAGAGGGGGGGCGAGGCTCCTACGTATACAAAAAAATTTCCCCAGTTTACTATCTCTATTATAATAATTCTTGTAAATTTCATAATGATTACTGAAAAATAATTCTCTTTATGCACATTTATACAAAATTTTGTCCTATATCACCATGTTAAAAATTTAGAAAAAGCGGGATGGCAACGCAACCTGTAAGGCAATTTTTACCAAAAGTTGATAGGCACTAATTTATGTCAAAGTGCAACTACATACCAATTTCTATGAAATTCTGTGCAGTAGTTCCTGAGATACAGTTGCCACAAAATTTTGTCACACACACACACAGTCTGACAGACAGACAGACATTTTCTAAAAAAAATGGTCAAATCGTGTTCTACATCTCTCAAAACGTGTAAATCCAACAAAAACCTGAGGTCGAAAATTTTTACGAATCCAGTACTTTCTTCTATTAAATATAGAACTGGTATATAAATTTTACTTCAATTGAATAAGACTTTTAGATGCTATTACACTTTAGATAATTTGAACCCACGGGTCAAAAAGATATAGAATTTTTCTTTGTCTCTGTAAAAAACTACTTGTGTTAGATTCACAAAAATCTATACGATTCGTGCGACTGTGACATATAACATGCATATAAATTGTCAGCTCAATCAAATAAGGCATTTAAACGCTATCGCAGTTTAAATAATTAGAGTTCATAAGCCATAACGATGCATAATGTTAATGTCATTTCGTTGTGTCCCTGAAAAAAAAAAAAAACCTGTAAGTGCTCACTGTAAGAAATATGTCCTATTTGCTGCCAGAAAGTCTCTGTAACTTGAGAAAATACGTTCTGACAACGAAATTTTTTCGTAAATTACGCGTATTTTCTCAAATTATAGAGAATTTCTGGCAGCAAATAGGACATATTTTTTATAGTGTAGATTCTCCAAACTTCATACAGTTTGTGTGACGGTGAAGGTGATCTATAATATGAATATAAATTTTCAGTACGTTCAAATAAGGCGGTTAGACGCATCGCACTTTAAATAATTTTAGTACTTAGGCCATAATGACAAAGAATTTTTTTTGGTGTCCCTGTAAAAAAACTATAAGTGCTAGATTCACTAAAATCAATAGGGTTCGCACTACGGTCACCTATATCAACTTTCAACTCATTTGAACAAAGTATTTAGACGTTATCGTGTTCACTCACACACATACACATACACGTCACTGCAAAAATAGCTAAAATGAACTCAGGAGACCTCAAAACGTATAAATACTCCGAAATCTCATAGTCAAATTTTTTCATGATTACAACACTTTTCTTACATACATATGTTCGGAAACTAATAATAAATGTAAAACTAGTATGTTGTTGCCACCACAAGACTTTCTTCTATATTTTCCTATATTAATTCGCTAAGTGCAAATAATTTATTAAAACTATTATTTATTAAAATTATCTAACAGGATGAATGCAAACAATTTTCATCGTGGAGAAAACTAACACTAAATATCCAAAGAAAGACAGTTTTATTTTCTATAAAGAGCATCTTAAAAAATACGTTTTTATAATGCTTATCTCTCATATCAGGTTTCGTACAGTTAGATGCCATAGAAGTTGATATATAGTCTTCCCATTATCGAGGAAAATTGCACTATAGCAGCACCACCTGTTGGGCGGTTGACACCAAACGTTAACAAGCATTAATTTATGTCAAGGTGCATCTACATATAAATTTATATGCAATTCTGTGCAGTAGTTCCTGAGATATAGCCTTCCCTTAAACTGCGGAAACCGCTGTATAGCAGCGCCACCTGCTGGCCGATAAACATTCAAATTAAATCAGCTTAATGTCTCATTATGAACTTGTTACATATCAAGTTTTGTTTGATTATACGCAATAGAACCTTTGATATAGCCTCCCGTTAAACTGCGGAAATCGCTGTATAGCAGTGCCACCTGTTGAGAGGTTGACACCAAAAGTATAGGCACTAATTTAGGTCAAGGTGCATCTACATAGAAATTTATATATAATTCTGAGCTGTAATTCTGGAGAAACAGTCGCGACAAAATTTTTGTCACACACACACACACAAAGTGAGAGAGACAGACAGACAGGCGGACAAACAGACATTTTCTAAAAATGGTCAAATAGTGTTCTAGACTTCTCAAAACGTGTAAATCCAACGAAAACTGGAAGTCGAAAATTTTTAGGAATCTAATACTTTCTTCTATTGAATATGGAAGAAATTTGCAAAAATAAAAGAATATTTGCCATTCATATCAACAGAGTTATGAAAGTGTCTTTATATCTGGAATGTGTCAACGAACAAAGTTTTTTTTTTTTTTTTTTTTTTTTTCATTCATGAGGACAGTTAGATTATTTGCACCGTAAAACTCATGATTGTTTGCTATCATGAGTTTTACGGAGGACCTTCCGTCCTCCTAATTCATTTATGCGCAGTTATATCCGAGTAGATACCATTTGTCAAGTCTCTCTTTTCGTATTGTTTCATTGCATACCATGTGATCAGACAGTCTTTCCTATATTAAAGAAATATGTATTAGAAAGAAGTATTGTAAGAAAAAATAAGAAAATAATCATGCGTTGTAGATCTACTAATGCTTTGCCTGCATCATTAGGTCCACATACAGCCTACACTGTTAAAAAAGTGCAACTTTGCTTGCCAGAAATTCTCTGTAATTACAGAAAAATACGTTTTGGCAACGTAATTTTTCCGTATTTTACGACTTTTTTCTCAAATTACAGAGAATTTCTGGCAGCAAAGTTGTATTTTTTTAACAGTGTACGCGTGTAAGTTTTATGTTTCAGAGAGAGATCTTTATTATAATGTATCCTCAACATCTGCTAACCCTTTAACGTTCACTCCATATTTTCTTTTGAAAATTGTTAAACTAATTTCAAAAATGGGTATTAGGTATCATAAATAGGATTAAAAAAAAAAAAATAGAATTTTGATTTTGGAGAATATTTGGTCTGATATATCTATGAGTCCATTCCATGTCAAATCAACACAGCTAAAAACCTGACCCCCTCACAATTTTATGAAATTGGGCTCATTTATTTGTTCTACTGAGAAATGAATGTATACCAATTAATAAGTTCCTACCTCTTTCAGTTTTTGATATACAGGGCTGCAAAAAAGGGTAAAAAAGGCAAATTTGCGAAAATTCTTCTACTACAAATGTACCCATGCTTTCTTTCCTAATTAACTGAGAGATAAAATATTGGTATCATTAGAAAGCTTATAATACAGGCTTTCAAATGATATATCACATGTATATATTTTTAAAAATTTTCCTTTTAAAGTTAAATATTTTGATCTTTGACCTTCAATATCTCAAAAAATTACATATTTTATTTTCTTTTAAAAATTATATGTTATTTTTAATAGAAATACCTGTCATAGAAAGCAATGCTTTGTAATACTTTCGGGTGTCCCTGTACACAAACCAGTAGAGTTATCTACTTAATTTTTTAACATTCAATAGTGAACTTGAATAACATATATCAATTTCAAAGAATTCCATGAATGTTTATGGTGAGTTAGAGCGCGGACGGGCAGACAGACAAACCGAAGTCATAAATACGTTTTAATGTTGTTGGAAAGTGTTAAAAGTGTGAAAAACATGACTAAAAGAAAATCCTTATTTTTAGACTAATTTGAAAACCATTTGAAAACTAAAATTACTTCAACTCTCTCTTAATGACTAATGGTTATTACGATTTCTGTTCGAATGACATGAAGTTTAAAAGAACAGAAAATTTCCTTTGCCATTTTTATTGAATTTCAAGCTACCATCTGCTTTAAAAACATAGTTTATAAATTTTAAATCTTGTTTTGAACCGTATAAATTAGGCTTCATAAAAGCGATCTGTTTACTGGCATCTCTTCAAAAAAACAATTTTCTAAAATAACTTTTCTCGCTAGCGCGCTGATGAATGGCAACAGCTAGCTCAACCATACATGAACGGAGGTTCCATAAATTTTTTGAAGTAAAAAACTAAAACGGCTAAGCCGAAAAGAAAATGGAGATACATAGTTAAGTCAATATGCAGAATCGTGTAAATTTTGTAAGTCGTTTCTTTTCGTCATCAGTAAATCCTCCATAACGACGATGATTATGACAAACAATCCCCCAGTAAGATTTTGCTTTATGGCAAGTGCCAAATGCAAAAAGAGGACTGTTTTGAACATCCGTCAGATACTTAGTAGCTGCAGCTTTTAATAAAGTATAAAAGCACAGCAGCCATGTTTGGCCACTCATTGAAATATTATTTTACCATGTTTTTATTAACCTTTTACACGCCATTGTTCCATAAATGGAACATGGAATTAAAAATTCATTTAAAAATTAAATATCATGAATACTGACTTAAAAAAAAATTATCAGATATAATAGAAAGAAGACTTGATTTTTTGAAATAGAAATTACAGTTTAATCATAAAAGGGGGAATGTACAGAAAATTATAAAAATAATCTATTTTACCATTATCCCTTTTACCACACAGTTTAAAAATTCACATAATTTAGAAAAATAAGCAAATGCTTCTAAAAATGGACTGGTATGTTTAAAATAGCTTACAATATTAAAATAAAATAAAATAATATTAAATAATATTAAATAATATTAAATATAATAACATTAAATTAATAATATTAAATATAATGATATTACATTAATAATATTAAATACAATAATCTTAAATTACATTAAAAAAAAATTTTTTTTACACATTTTATTGATAGAATTCTTTAAACTAAAGTATTAGAAGACAAAATTTGTAGAAAACTAATTTAAATTACATCCGTATCTGAATGCGGCGTGTAAAAGGTTAACTTCTATTCTTGTTTGTTTGTATGTATGTATGTTTGTTTGTTTGTTTGTTTGTTTGTTCGCTACAAATCTTGCAATCAAATTTTAACTAACTTCCCTATTAGCTAGAATTTGAAACTTTCACAGTAGCTCAGAACTCGGTGACAACACAATACTTCGAAGTCCCATTTTCGAATTTTTAATTAGTTTTCTTATAATTAATTAAAATATGAAAGTAATAAGCTCCTAAAAGCGTTAAAATAGGCATTAAAAACATAGCTATAATTTAATTGTTGCCCCCCCCCCCAAAAAAAAAAAAAAAAAAAAAAAAAATTACGAGTTCATTTTCTTTCGACATGAAAATAAATACATTTAATGCAACGTGAACGTTAAAAAATTATAAAAAGTTAAATTATGCATCTCACAAAAATGGACGTCATTATCACTTTAAAAATTTTATGCACATTGATAAGAGCTCTATAATTAATCAGAAAATTTAAAACATGGTATATAAAAAGTTTTTTTTTTTTTTAATCTTATAATTATTTTTTATATATATAGACGTAATTTATAAGTACAGTAAACTCCCGCGAGAGGATTATCCGTTTTCAGCAGGAAAAGTGCGGGAATGTGTTTTCTTAACAAGAAACAGAAACAAATGATTGCTTTTGTAAAGAAAATAAATGTAAACGTAAAGAACTATGTTAGTGCAATACCAGATACACCAACATTCTAATAGTACCTGCCTTTGGTTTTCACACCACTTTTCTTGAGATGTATTTTTCTCCTTATTGTCTTCATAATTACATTTTGGAGAAATTTACTCTACAAATAAAGTGGTGTGAGAAAATGATAGGTATGCATAATGCTCCTGAACAAATTAAAATGTTGGCGTGTCTTCGGTACTGTTTAATTTAGTGCATAAATTAGCTTACGAATTGTACCATGGCATCATCGTGAATACATTTTTTTGTTCATAGTTTTCACATCTTTTAGTATATAAAATGCAAATATTTTTACTATATTCTGAATATTTTCATTGTTTGTATTATGTTTTATATACAAGACAATCTTTTTCATTTTTTTTTTTCTTTCTATCTTTTTTTTTCTTTTAAGCTAGAATATTTTATGTCATTCAACCCCTATTTTCAGCCTTTTTGAGGCTTACGGGTTATCCGCGATTTGTATTATCCGCGGAACCTGTGCTACTTAATTCCGCGGATAATTGGGAGTATAGTGTATCCGAAACAATGCTTGTGTTTTATACCATTATGTTTAAGCATTTATATTTATATTTATAACCTCTTTTCTTTTTACTTTCCGAACACTATAGTGAGGAAAGTATTGTAATCATGTCAAAAATCCGAATTCGAGATTTTGATGTTTCTATACGTTTCGAGGTCCCCTGAGTCCGTTTTCACTATTTTTACGATGATGTATGTATGTGTGTGTGTATGTCTGTATGTATGTATATGTGTGTATGTGTGTATGTATGTGTGTGTGTATGTCTGTGAGTGAACACGCTAGCGTCTAAACGCTTTGTTCGAATAAGCTGAAAGTTGGTGCGTATATTGTAAGTCACTATAGTACGAACCCTATAGATTTTGGTGAATCTAGCACTTATAGTTTTTTTTTACAGGGACACAAAGAAAAATTCTTTATCATTATGGTCTATGGGACCAAAATCTTAAAAGTGCGATAGCACCTAAACGCCTTCTTCAATTGAGCACAAAATTTATACACATATTATAGGTCATAGTTACTCAATCTGCATAGAGTTTGGAGAATCTGGCACTTACAGTTTTTTCACTGGGGCACAAAGAAAAATTCTTTATCATTATGGTCCATGGGGCCAAATTTTTAAAAGTGCGATAGCGTCTAAACGCTTATTTAATCTGAACAAAAAATTTGTACACATGTTATAGGTCACAGTTGCACGAACTGTATAGATTTTGGTGAATTTAGCACTTACAGTTTTTTTACAGGGACACAAAGAAAAATTCTTTATCATTATGGCCTGTGGGACCAGATTTTTACTTTCTTCTATATTCAATAGAAGAAAGTATTCGATTCGTAAAAATTTTCGACCTCGGGTTTTTGATGGATTTACACGTTTTGAGAGCTGTAGAACATGATGTGACCATTTGTAGAAAATGTCTGTCTGTTTGTCTGTCAGTTTCTGAGTGTGTGTGACAAACTTTTGTGGCAACTGTATCTCAGGGACTACTTCACAGAATTTCATACAAATTGGTATGTAGTTGCACCTTGACATAACTTAGTGCCTATCAACTTTTGGTAAAAATTGTCTTACAGGTTGCGTTGCCATCCCGCTTTTTCTAAATTTTTAACAAGGTGGTATAGTGCAAAATTTTGTATAAACGTGCAAAAAGAGAATTATTTTTTAATAATCATTATGAAATTTACCAGAATTATTTATAATAGAGATAGTCAACTGGGAAAAAACTTGGCTCGCCAGTATCTTTAAAACGAATGGTTGAACCATAGATCTGCGATAATTTAAAATGAAGTTATCGATTTTTTTTATGTAATATTGACAATAAAAATTGACATTTTTTGGATATTTAGTGTTATACTACTTCTGTAATATGGAAATCATCTGAATTCTCATGGAAGATAATTTTTTAAAAGCTTAAACTTTTAAATCGAAAAATAAAGCATTTAACCATTAAGAACATCAAAAATAACATCAATAATTTAAAATGAAGTTATCGATTTTTTTTATGTAATATTGACAATAAAAATTGACATTTTTTGGATATTTAGTGTTATACTACTTCTGTAATATGGAAATCATCTGAATTCTCATGGAAGATAATTTTTTAAAAGCTTAAACTTTTAAATCGAAAAATAAAGCATTTAACCATTAAGAACATCAAAAATGGGTATTAGCAGGAATAACAACCATGTATATTTTGAAAAATAAAATAAAATAAATAAATAAATAAAATTAATTAATTAAAATAAAATAAATAAATAAATAAAATTAATTAATTAAAATAAAATAAAATAAAATAAAAATTTAACCTTAAAACGTATTATTATGCTCTATATCTCCCCGTGTCTTTTTAAAAATATAAAAAATAAGAGCTTTATAAACAATGCTGCTTTCACGTTGCACTCATTCCTACTTTTTAAGACCCGCTGAAGCTTCGTGCGTAATTATTTAGACCTTAAACAATTATTTCTTGTTCATTGAAGTTTATGGTGTTTGCTACAAAGTACTTTTTCTTTATCGAAATGTTAACTTTATTAACCTAATGTAATTTATAAAAAATTTAACGGCTAACGTAAATAATATATAGAAATGTAATAAGACAATAAAGAAACTATGCTAAACCTTCAACAGAAATATTTAAAATAGCTGTTTATCAAATTACAGCATCAAATGTACTCGAAATGTTTTGATGGAAAATTTTCTATTTTAATTTGCTGTAATTATATAGCCTTTTTTGCCCATAATTTTGTTCTCCAAGTTTATTAGGGTTGCTTTATGTATATAAGTTCAAAGGTTACTGCCGTTTCGCGCTTTTATACATTTTACTTATCTAAATTTGTTTTCAGGTTTTATTGGTGTCAATGTTTCTCTTCCACACTTGTGATATACGTTTTTGTTTATTTTTTTAATCCCGATACTACTTCTAAACTGCAGAATTTAATATTCATGTTTTAATACTGTTTCTTCAATATATATATATATATATATATATATATTATACACCACGCGACAAAAAGATAGGTACAAAGGGTTTTTCTTTAATTTTTCATAAAATAACATTATCTAAATTGGGCTTATTAGGTATTATTATCATAAAACAACACTATTCCCGGACTCATTTTTGTTTTAAGACTCATTTAGAAAAATTTTAAGACTAAAATTTTTCTAATTTAAGACTACACAACGCGACAAAAAGATAGGAAGAAAAGTTTTTTTTTTTTTTTTTTTTTTTTTTTTTTTTTTTTTGAATATGATTATTTTGAATATGATTCAAATATTTAATATGTTTTTGATGTGAGAATATTTTATTATGATAATAAATGATCAGCACAATTTAGATAATGTTATTTTATGAAAAATTAAAAAAAAAAAAAAGCCTTTGTTCATATCTTTTTGTCGCGCACTGAAGTCCTAAATTAGAAAAATTTTAGTCTTAAAACTTTTCTAAATTAGTCTTAAAACAAAAATGAGTCCGGGAATAGTGTTATTTTATGATAATAATAAATGATAAGCACAATTTAGATAATGTTATTTTATGAAAAATCAAAGAAAAAACCCTTTGTACCTACCTTTTTGTCGCGGGGTGTATTTCTAATGCGAGATATATCCATGAAAAATATTTACTAATAAAAATCAGTGTATCACAACGATCCCAGGTCGAGCTCGTCGACCTAGCCGTACGTTGTTTTCCGTAATTTTCTGCGAAACTTGCGTAAATACGGGCTAGGACCCCTTAGAAAGACTCTCACGGAGGGCACTTTCCCTCATGCCTACACTGAGAAAAAAATTCTGTAACTGACATCTAGAATCTAAACTGTGGCTCTAGAAAAATAGTTCCACGTCATCCTTATAAATTCTAGTCCCCTTTGAAAGCGAGTTCTAGAAGCCCCTATTAGAATTCTAGAGCGTTTGCCTATATTTTCGAGGGCAAAATTATTTAAAAATCTCTGCAAATAAAAGAGACTTTAAGAGGCGGGTTTCAGCAACAATAATCTTTGTTTATGACCCAATTCTAGAAAATCAAGCGAGAATTTCTCGCTATACAAAAGATTCAGAATATTGTTTCACCATCTAGAAATGTGTAGACTAGAAATTCTCGATCATTTCGTCTGTTCAGTTTATTGGCGTGCCTTATGCACATAGCTCGGTAAGCTATATTTCTAGTTAAGGGCTTTAGAAAATGACAACTTATTCATTCTAGATGAAGGCAGTATTTTTTTTTTTTTTTTTTAGTGTAGGACCCTAGAGTAGTCAATCGACCTTACTCCTAAAACACCAAACACCAGTGTATCCCAAACATTGAAGATTGCGTCATTTGTGACCATACATGGCTGCCATCTTTCCTTGCCTTTTCAGCGTGTTTACTTTTAAGAATTTGGTGTTTGAAAAAGAAAAAAAAATATATCGGCTTAGCACAGTCATATATCTTTGTAACCATTTTTGCGACGTTGAGAGAAGTCACTAATTACAAATTACGGTTTACAGGCAAAAAGAAACGTCCTCTTTTATTCGCAAACTGATCAAAAGAAAAGTAGATCCTGATATTAGCACTAAATTCCGTCACGGACTGTATAACACGGGTCGTTACTTAGAAGAGTGTTAAAGAAAAAATGAGATAATATTTGAAATGTTAAATATTTCGTTATAAAATGTTTTAAATCATTATCTGAGGCGAGATAAGTCTTTTCCCTTAATCCAGGCAAATAAAGTTTTCTTAATGTTGGGAGTTTTTTTTTTTTTTTTTTTCCTGTGAACTTAGTTTTCCCTCGTTATTTTACATGTGCGTGTAATGAGAGATTTTTGACAGTATGCTGTGAGATGTAATAAAAATATGGAATTAATGGTTCGGAGAACAAAAATTTATTTAGAGATGTTAGTTGAAGAGAAATTAAAGATACCTTATGGCGAAAATGTTTTCTAAAATGTGTTTTAATGTTATTCTTCATTTTTCATTTTCTATATATTTATTTATTTATTCTTTTTGGGGTATATTACTGCCATAATGATACGCTTTTTATATCTCCAAATTTAAATTCTGTAATTTATATTTAAATTGACTCTTCTTTTTTTTTTTTTTTTTCCGCTTTTAAAATTGATGTAAAAGTTCTACAATTCATGAAAAATTTGACACATAAATATATTTTAAAACAAAAATAATAAATAATTCGTCGATATGCAAGCATATTTGAGCTTTAAAAATAAAGATAGAATTTAAATAATATGATTGTAAATTTTCTGTTTAAGATAAAGAGAAAAAATATATAGATTGTTATAAATTTAGTTAACTTAGTTAATATTTTAACACCTTTATATTGCACAAATCTTAATGAAGTTAAAATTTGTTATTCATATGCACAAAAAACACTTTCTGTAGTATTATAGTATAATGAGCATTAAGATTTACAGGGCTACGCAAAAATTTCCAGATACATTAAAGGCTATAATTAGAAAATGCAGCCATTGTATTTCCTTTTTTAATAAGCATTTTTAACACTTTATAGCAATGTGTAAGAGTGATTATGATTTGAATTCGCTTATCTGTTTGTATTTCTGCCCATCTGTCTATCTGTTCGTCTGTCTGTCTCTTGCATCCGTAAATATTTTCTGAATTTCTTCAGAGTGATATATGTTATTCAAAATTTTTAATTAAAACGACCATAATAGCACAATTTTAATGAAAATCACACAATCAACTGATTGGAAGAAAATCATATTTATTGAAATTTTATTTTTCCGACTGAGGGAAAATAATGTCTGGACCGGGAGTCGAACTCCGGATCGTTTCTGCCTAAAGGTTGTCTGAGTAAGTAATGCCGACCGGTTTGTCGGCCTGGATAGCTCAATTGGTAGAGCCTTGTCCTTGTAAGTCAAAGATCCGGAGATCGACTCCCGGTCCAGGCATTATTTTCACTCAGTCGGAAAAATAAAATTTCAATACATAATAGCACAGCTTGTTTGTATACAGAGACACTTAAAAAATGCTAATCCACTGCGTTCTTTGAGAGACATTTTTATAAATTATATTTAAATAACTTTTTTACTGAAAAAATCATAATGAAATTGACATTTATCGTCAATATGCTAAAAAAATGTTTTGAATATAATTCTTAATGTAATTTTAAATTTTTTGCATATAATATTTTGTTTATATATGTTTGCCATTCAGATTTACAAGGATACACTAAAATATTCAGATACATTAAGGATTACAATTGGAAATTTTTAATTGCATCTCCTTTTGTGTTAAACGTTTTTGATATTTTTCCACAGTGTGTATGATTGATTATTAATTCAATGAGCCTGTCTGTCCACCTTTCTATTTTGCTTTCTGTCCACTGTGTTATAACGTAGCCAACTTTAATGGTCACACTTCCTTGGGAAGGTATTTCCTTCCCAAGGAAGGAGCTATGCTCCATGCACACAAACTTTTTTCTAGTTTACTACGATTGTTATAAAAAATTCATATTAATATTACATTCGTTAAAAATAACTCTCATTATGTATATTTATACGAAATTTTGTTCTATAAAGTCGTGTTAACATTTTTTGAAAAAAAATGGATGATTGTGCCACCTGTTGAACGTTTCATCCTAAAATGTAATCAGCACGCAGTTTAAATCAATATGTAACTAAATATCAAGTTTGTTTCAGTTTCATCCATTGGTTCGTGAGATACAGCGTCCACAAAATTTATGAAACACAGACATACACATTCTCTAAAAATAGTCGAATCGTATTCAGGACATCTGAAAACGTGTAAATCCAATGAAAACCGGATGTCGAAAAATTTTTCACTTACCCAATACTTTCTTCTTTTATATACATATATATAGAAGAAAGTAAATAATAATAATAACGGGTGTACCAGAATAAAATAGACTGATATAAATTGATGTATAACTAAATTTATTTAAGTGAAACCCAAACTTGGTTTTACACATAAACTATACAGATAGAATAATAAACAAAATGCAACATATTAATTTATGTAAATAATCTCCGTTGCTGTTTGCCATTCGATGTAAGCATCTGGTCCAACTTAGACAACTTTCCGTTATTACGTCCTTTCTTATTCTCTTTACAGCTCGTTTTAGTTCTGAAATCAGTATTTTTTAACATTTTATTTTATCCCAGTTCATCTGCTGTACAAATTTATATTAAATCGAGTAGTCAAATGGATTTAAAAGAAAAAAGGATTCTCTAACCTTTTCTGAAATTGTGTCGCACCCAATTAGCGAATTTGATTCTTTTCTGCTTTTGGGGTTCTATGAGTTTAGGTTGTAGTTTTTTGTAAGGTCTTAATCCATCGTCATTTTTAAGTATTCGCTGTACTTTTGATACTTTCAGTTCCCTAGCAAGTTTCCTTATGGATATGCTCTTCTTACGTGTCAAGCGACTCTTCACTTTTTGAATCAGATTTTTGGTGCGGACAATGCGTGGACAATCATGAGGTTGAGATGTTTTAATATTGTCACTCTTTCTAATCATATTATGCCACTTAAAAACAGTGCACAACTTAAAACACCTTTCAAATGACGAAGTGTTTTGCTTCTGGATTCTCCACTTTTGAACTTGGAAAGTACCAATTTTTGTACTATCCTGCAGTTGTACTATCCTGTAGTTGCAATGTAATTTTTGCTTTTGTGTTGTTGCACAGATTTTACCAATGTAATTAAGAATCTATAAAAAACGTATATGTCTATATATAATATAAAATTTCCATGCATACATACAAATAGTAATAGTCTATTTTATTCTGGTACACCCGTTAATATAATGTTAAAAGTTTATTTTTAGTGCGAAACTAATAAACAATTAAGTGTTAAGACAAAAACTTTAAAATTCTTAGGTAGTGTATAAACATAGTTGTATAAATAAACGAAATTCGGATGGAACAAAAATTATTTCTTTAGAACATGCTATAAATCAAATTTTTCTCTTTTAAAAGTACAGCAATCATCTACAACTGAACTAAGGCAGAAAATTAAGAGAACTCAATTCGTTCTTGACTTTAGTTAATATACTCTGACAAACTTTCCCTAAACCTAATTAAATAGTCACATAAGAGAAAAAAGGTGTTTTCCCCGCTTAAATATTGTCTTTTTCACGGTTTATTAAACTCGCGCTCTTAAACACCTGCTTTATGTTCCATTTGCGAGAAAGAACACAGGAAGCCAGATTCTTCTGCGACTTGGTGTACTTTAGAACGCAGTCAAAATTTTTCTCTGTCCAATAAAAGAAATCGATTCTTCCTTTTATAAATAATCTGAAAGTTAATTATATCTGGGTGTTTCAGAAATTTAACGAGCGGTCTACAATTTTCTCTTCACAAGTTACTGCGCGAAAAAAAAAAAAAAAAAAAGTAAGAAAGAAAAGAAAAGCAAGAAAGAAAAGAAAAGCAAGAAAGCAAGAAAAAAAATTGGACACAATGCTTACACATATAAAAATTTCAAAAAGCCCATTTTTTTTTAAACCCTACCCTAGTAACGTAGGCAATGGAAGAATTGTACCCGATCCAAAAATTCGCTATCAAGTTTTCACCTGATTTACACGTTTTAAGGTCTCCTGAGTCCAAAAAAGTAGTTTTTGGTAATTGGTACGTGTGTGTGCGTGCGTATGTATGTGTGTATGTATGTGGGGAATCTTCTGGCTATCATTGGTCCGAAACTAATAAAGGTAGAACTACGAAACTTCAGAATTAAGACAAGTCTCATGTACAGATGAATTTTTCAAATTTTGGTGAAAATTGGAAAACCGAAAGTGGGACCGTAAATCCGTATCGCAAAAACGGCTCTAACGATTTTTCTTAAATTTGCAATATAAACACTCTATTAGATGTCCTTTCGAATGATATACATAATTGGTTAGTTCAGAAAAACTGATACGTGGCTTATATAAATAGCTCAATTTTAGGTCTCGCCAGTGCGTTCCTTTAAAAACAGCTGTACGGATTTTTTTTCAATCTTGCCATATTAACTTTCTTTTAAATATCAGAATTTTAAGCTTCAGAATTGAAACAAATCTGGTGTACAGATGAATTTTCCAAATTTTTGTGAAAATTGAAAAACCGAAAGTGGGACCATAAATCCGTATCTCAAAAACATCTCAAACGATTTTCTTCAAATTTGCTATATAAACACTCTATTAGATGTCCTTTCGAATGATATAGTTGGTTAGTTCAGGAAAATTGATAGGCGTCCTGTATAAATAGCTCAATTTCAGGTCTCCCAAGTGCGTTCCTTTAAAAACGGCTAAACGGATTTTTTTCAAATTCGCCGTATTAATTCCTTTTTAAATATCCTTTTGTACTTAATTATTGGTTTCCAGTCCATAATTCAGCATGCCAAGTTTTGGTAAAAGTTAGTATCTCAAAAGCGGCTCTAATGATTTTCTTTAAAATTGTTACATAAATCCATTTTAGATATCCTTTCACTGTTAAAAATGGTTTCTCAAAAATGAGCAAAATTGTCTCAAAATAGCTCCGAAACAATATATACTTAAATTTGAAAACCCATGTACTCATTTTTGAGTATGTTTACATGCTCAAATTGAGGATATTGGGTTTATTACTGGTCATCCACATTTTTGAGCATGTCAGTATACTCAAAAAGGAGTACATGAGATAAGTATATATTGTTTCGGAGCTATTTTGAGACAATTTTGCTCATTTTTGAGAAACTATTTTGAACAGTGTTCTCATGTATTACGTGGTCATTACAGGAAAATTAAAAATCATCCTGTTTAGATATAGGTCAATTTCAGATCTCGGAAATTGGTGTTTCAAAAAATAATCATACCATTTTTTTTTTTTTTTCTATTTTTTAACTCGCTGTGTAAACTTTATTTTATGTGTCTTTACATGAGTATCAAGTTTCTCTTACCAGAAAAATTTTAGGTGTAAACTTCGTTAGGTTAATTTTATGGTATTATTATCTCCGAAAAATGTATATAATACGTTTAATAGTGGGTAATGGAAGCTCTGTGGTTGTTTCACACCAGATTTTTTATTTATAGATTTTAACTGATTTTTAATTAAAAACTAATTATTTTGTTTATACCAGATAATGTAAAAACTTTTTTTTTAAATCTTATTTGAATAAAAAAAAATATTATTGGCAAAATTTGGTTTGACTTTAGCTGAAACATTTAGTGGACATTTAGTAGACATTAGTGTTTTTTTTTTTTTTTTTTTTTTTTTAATCACGTATAAATTTTTGTCAATACAGGGTAGGGTGTCTTCCGACAACATTTCGCGCGGCACTTCCACACTTTTAAAAATTTCAACAGAAAACTCTTTGTAATGTATTATCTTAAGTCTTACGTAAAATTACAGAGAAAAATAAACAGAGATGTTAAAAAACTTATTTTATACATTAGTTTTAATAACTAGTATTAATTTAATTAATTATTGGTGAGAACATATTTCGGACTTGGAATGCTTTAAGTCATTTTTAATTTTAATTAAAAAATTAAATAATAAAATTAAGTAAAAATACAGAATAAATATTGAGAATCTCGATTATTCACTTTTAAGTAAGAATTGCTGTAAATTTACAGAAATTTTTAACAGTGCATGGTAACTTTTAAAGTGTGTTTCCATGATTAATTATAATTAATGATGGAAACGTACTATAAAAATTATCATATAATTATATTGGTGGAAAAGTCACGGAAAAGATTGTGACGTAGACACCCTATATCAACAAAAATCTACATCTGATAGCGAAAAACTATCTTCATTTTCGGTTGCAGTACACCAAGAAAACATAAACACCAGCAAAAATTATCAATCAAAATTTTAGTTGTAGACATGTATAATTAATACTTTTTAAATGTCATTTATTATAGCATATTTCTGTAAAAAAAAAAAAAAAAAAGGTATTTTAACGACAAGTTTTTAATAATTAATAAATGGTTCCGTTTGTTTTGGGCATAATATTGTTCTTATCGGAATGTCCAAAACTTCTTTTGTAGAAACAGTCAAACTATCCAGGGCTACATTTTACAGAAAAATTACATTTTTTATAAAACAGTTACTAGGTTTAATATATCTTCGTTATAAAAGTTTTAAATCTTAAGAAAACTATACTCAATAACAAAAATTAATCCAATCTTTAAATTTGTTTTACTCTTTACATGAAATAAAAAGGGAAGCATTTTTATTTGTGGAAAAAGCAAAGGACATATTTCCTTTTTACTTTCCGAACACTATAGTGAGGAAAGCATTGTAATCATGTCAAAAATCCGAATTTGATAGTTTGATGTTTCTATACGTTTCGAGGTCCCCTGAGTATGTTTTCACTATTTTTACGATGATATATGTATGTGTGTGTGTATGTATGTGTGTATGTATGTGTGCATGTATGTGTGTGTATATGTGTGTGAGTGCACACGCTAGCGTTTAAACACTTTGCTCGAATTCGCTGTAAGTTGGTACGCATGTTACAAGTCACCGTAGCACGAACCCTATTGATTTTGATGAATCACTTATAGTTTTTTTACAGGGACACAAAGAAAATTTTTTTATCATTATGGCCGATGGGACCAAATTTTTAAAAGTGCGATAGCATCTAAACGCCTTATTCAATTGATCAAACAATTTATACACATATTATAGGTCACATATACTCAATCTGTATAGATTTTGGAGAATCTAGCACTTATAGTTTTTTTACAGGGACACAAAGAAAAATTCTTTATCATTATGGCCTATGGGGCCAAATTTTTAAAAGTGTGATAGTGTGTAAACGCCTTATTAATCTGAGCAAAAAAAATTTACACATGTTATAGGTCACAGTTGCACCAACTGTATAGATTTTGGTGAATTTAGCACTTATAGTTTTTTTACAGGGATACAAAAAAAAACTTCTTTATCATTATGGCCTATGGGACCCAATTTTTAAAAGTGCGATAGCATCTAAACGCCTTATTCAATTGAGCTGAAAAATTATATGAATATTATAAATCGCTGTTGCACTAACTATAAGCATTTTGGTGAATCTAGAATTTATAGGTTTTTACAGGGACACAACGAAAAATTCTTTAACATTATGATCTACGGGCTCAAAGTTCAGTAGCTTTAAATAAAACATCGTGTAATATATGGAGAAAAATACTCAAACACTCTATTACGGTTTTCTCCCTTTTGTTTGTTTAACAACTCCCCTTTCTTTACTTTATCTGCAAAACTGTTAATTACTCAATGTTTGGAGAGTCGAGTGGAGTCACTCCAGATTTTTTCTAATTAAACTGGTTTCTTCTTAATCGAATATTTTCATTATTATAATGTTTTATTAATTGACAAAATGTCAAATAACCGGTTTTGTTGAATAAATAAACGTAATGCTAAACGTAAAATTATTTTATTAAAGTATCAGTTAAATTTACTCTTAAGAAATAAACGTATGAAGTGTTTTCCAATAAATGTATTCTGTAAAAATCAGTCAAACTATACAGCACTACATTTTACAGAAAAATTATATTTTTATAAAACAGTTATTAGGTTTAATATATCTGCGTTAAAAAAAGTTATAAATCTTTAAAACTATATTCAATAACATAAATTAATCCAATCTTTAAATTTGTTTTACTCTTTCCATGAAATTAAAAGAAAACATTTTCTTTTGGGGGAAAAAAAACTATAAGAACATATTTCCTCTTTTCTAATTAAACTAGTTCTTTTTTAATCAAACATTTTCACTGTTATAATGCTTTTTAATTGACAATAGCGGGCTCTGCCCCCTGCTCGCTTCGCTCACCAACCCCAGAGGGAGGCTTCGCCTCCCGACACATTTTACTTATTAACACATGCAGAGCTCAGCCCACCTATTCGCTGCTTTCCTTTCACTGAATAGGAATATTAATAGTGCATAACACAAGCCAAAAGCAGAAAATTATTATAAAAATCCCCATATTCAATGCCAAATTGAAATATATAACATTTAATAGCACATTATTAATTTTAATTTAATCGTAAGAAAATTATGCTATAAATCAGTTTTTTTTTTTTTTTTTTTTTTTTTAGAAAGAACCTCGTAATATCTACACCATTTTGCATTACAGCTTTAGTATATGATCCTGTTTATTTATTTTTTACAATTATAGATCCGGACCGCGGTGCCCAGTCGGTAGAGCGTCGAGCTCATAATTGGAAGATTACGGGTTCGGTACTCGATCCGGCCAAAAACCGTTGTGTACACCAATGATGGCTGGTGCACGTAAAATCTGCCCTCCATTTTCCTATAAAAATTATACCTCTTGGGGTCACCGAAGCGGGGGAGCCATCCCCTCCGTGTATTATCAAATCTGTGGTGGCATGTCTCCGGAACATCCCTAGGGAAGACCGTCGCCAATTATCCATAGCGCAGTAATGGCGCAACGTCAAACGTAACCTATCTAACTACCTATCTACCTACAACCATGGATCCCATTTTAATTTTCTTATGTAAGAAAATTAATTTTCTAAAAGTAGAGAAAAAATGTTACTAATAGCAACATTGACATTTATTTTATTTTTTACAACTATGGTTCCAGGCTGCGGTACCCCAGTCGGTAAAGCGCCGAGTTCGTAATTGGAAGATTATCGATTCGATACTTGAGCCGGCCCAAAACCGTCGTGTACACTAATGGTGGCTGGTGCACATAAAATCCGTCTTGGCCGCAAAGTCCTTTCACATTCCTATCAAAACTATACCTCTGGGGACCCCAAATCGGGGGAACCACCCCCTCCGTGGAGTATCAAACTTGTGATGGCGGGTGGCATGTCTCCGGAACATCCATAGCACGTTGAGCGCCACGCAAATTCCTAAAATCCATTAAAATTCCATAATGACTCCTCCTGTAATAAATAAAAATTAAGCAAATTTTCAATAAATTTTCAATCATTAAATGTAATATTTTTAGTTTTATATCCTATTTTATATCCGCCACCGATGGTTGACGCGGCTTTATATCCTATTTGACGCTGTCAGCCACCGATGGCTGACAGGGCGCTCAACGTTTTAATTTTTTATTGGTACTGCTTTGGCTTTCGGGGTAAAACTTTCACTGAAATGTTTGAAGTATAACATGTTCTGCACACTCCTAAAGTTTCAAGATGATTCCTTCAGTACTTACAGATATATGACAAAATGTCTAGAATCTAGAATGGCTGACATGGCTCTCAACGTGTTAGAGATGCGTCCCGGAATATCGCCAATTACCCATAACGCAGTACTGGTGCGACGTTACCTACCTACCTACCTACAACCATGGATCATATTTTAATTTTCCCGTGTAAAATGACTTCGTGACAGAAGAACAACGTCACTGGGAGAAACTTTTTTCAAGGTGGCAAATAGAGTACCTTCATAAACCTGTCGTTTTTAGTTAATAACTTCTTTAATCAAAATGATAGAAATTTATAAGTAGCTGAAATGTCTTCCTTGGAGTATTCGGAACACATTGACACCTTTCATGGCGCGGAGGACCCTGTCCTCCGTGAGAAGATGCTGTCGCAGACAAAAATATTTGACGCCAGCGAAAGTAACTTTTTTTTAATATATAGAGAAAATGTCAAATTACCAAATAAACGTAATGCTAAACGTAAAATTATTTTACCAAAGGATAGCCTCCTAAACTAGATGCCTTCCGCGGGGCTCGGAAACATTTCAGTAGACAGCGCCACCTGGTACAGATTGCGCTACTTTTGTATTCAACACCACCAAAAAATTTTAAAAGTGGGATTTGATATATATAAAAGGCGAATAGAATCGAAAAAACGTCGGTTATATGTATCATATATCACTTCTTAAAAGTATTGGTGGCAGTTGAATAAAAAAGAGCACAATCTGTATCAGGTGGCGCTGTCTACCGCTTGAACTGGTGCCAAGTTTAAGAGCCACGCGGAAGGCATCTAGTTTAGGAGGCTATGATCAAAGTATCAGATAAATTCACTCTTAAGAGATAAACGTATGTAGTGCGCCTAAAAAAACTTGTTTAAAAAAAACCCTTTAATTACACATTAATATTAAAAGTAAATAAAACGTCAGTTGCTATTTATGTATCTAATTTTTCATCACTTTAATTAATCTTTTATTAGAAGAATTAAAGCCACCTTTTATTTAAATGTTTCAAATTTTTGCGAGTTTCTATTACACTCTGTTTCCCACGAATAACTAATTAGGTTTAAGGCTGTACATTAGTCAGATTCCCACTTTCTTTCTTTCCATATTATTCTATCGGATTTTTGTTGCTTCGTTTTGTAAGAATATCTCAAAAATGAAGTTTTTCGAATTCTTATATATATATATATATATATATATATATATATATATATATCACATTTTGAAAATGTCGCTTTTTAGCTTATTGTTTGAAAAAATAAATTTAAATGTTTCATTTAGAGATCCAAGCAAAGAGTCCTAAATTTACTTAATGGAATAAAATATTTATTTATTTATTTATTTATTTATTTAATTTTTTCAAAAAGTTGCTCACTAAGCTAAAAAGTGACCTGTTCAAAGAGTAATATTAAAAAAAAAAAAAAAAAAAAAAACTAGTGTGGTATGGTCACCACAAGATTTTCTTCTATATAATTTTACACAAAATTCGCACAATACAAATTATTTTCCATTATAAATGCAGACGATTTTTATCCGACAGTATTATATATCACTAAATAACGAAAGAAAGTCATTTTTTTGCCAATATCAAAAGAAATGATTTATTTATTTATTATTTATTATGTATTATTTATTTTTATTTATTTATTATTTTATTTATTTATTTATTTATTATTATTATTATTATTTTATTTATTATTATTATTATTATTATTTTATTTATTTATTATTATTATTATTATTATTATTATTATTATTATTATTATTATTATTTGTTAAAAAATGAAAAAAAAAAAAATCGATAACTTTGTTTTAAATTATCACAGATCTATGGGTCAACCATACGTTTCAAAGGTATTGAGCAGATCTTTCGAAATATACCCATATTGAAAATTTAATTCCCCCAGGGGTGTACTTCCCCCTCAGGGGGTGAAGCAATGCTCCCACATGCACAAAAAAAAAAAAAAAAAAAAAAATTCTAGTTAACTACTACTATTATTAATAACTCATATTAATTTTACAATCACACTTTAAAAATAAGTCTTATTATGTTCATTTATACGAAATTTTGTCCTATATTGCCATGTTAAAAACTTAGGAAAAAATGGGATCACAGGGCCACCTGTTGAGCCATTAATCCCCCAAATCTAATCAGCACCAGTTTATGTCAGAGTCCAACCAAATACCAAGTTTGGTTAAATTTCGTTCATGGGTTCGTGAGATACAGCGTCCACAAAATTTATGATACACACACACACAGACAGACAGACATTTTCTAAAATCAGTCAAATCGTGTTCAGGACATCCCAAAACATGTAAATCCATCGAAAACTGGAGTTCGAAAAATTTTACGAATCCGATACTTTCTCTATATATACATATAGAAGAAAATAAAAAACAGAATTCGAAAACTTCTTTTTTGAATGAGATGTCCTTATACATAGCCTCCTAAACTAGATGCCTGTCGTGTGACTCGGAAACTTCGCAAAAGTTGAAGCGGTAGGCAACGCCACCTAGTACAGATTCCGCGACTTTTTTATTCATCTGTCAGCAATAATTTTAAGAAGTGATATATGATATATATAATCGACGTTTCTTCGATTCTAGTCGCCTTTTATGTATATCATATCCCACTTTTAAAAATTTTTGGTGGCTGTTGAATAAAAAAGTCGCGCAATCTGTACTAGGTGGCGCTATCTACCGCTTCAACTGTTGCCAAGTTTCCGAGCCACGCGACAGGCATCTAGTTTAGAAGGCTATGCCTTATAAAACAAAGCAACAAAAATCCCATTGGATAACATGTGAATAGAGAAAGAGGAAATCGGATTGACGTACAGCCTTAAGTTTTAAATTAGTCATTCTCGAAAGAGAAACGCAAAATACATGTAGATTTAAAAATATATATGAAATCTAAATTCTTATAGAATGGAGTAGAAGGCTGATTTTTACCAACTATGTGAAAAATACCAGAGCCGGGAATCGAACCCCGGGCCTTCCGCTTAACGCGCGGATGCTCTAACCACAGAGCTACCCTGGCCGATAACCAGCTCGGCACTTCTCACATAATTTACGTTGGCAAGGTCACCAAGTCTGCATTAAAGCAGCTATATCAAGTGACAAATTTGAACATGACAACATCTAAGCGGAAGGCCCGGGGTTCGATTCTCGGCCTGGTATTTTTCACATAGTTGGTAAAAATCAGCCTTCTACTCCATTCTATAAGAATTTAATTTCCAGGTTGATGAATTAAATTTCTGAATTAAAATTCGTGGCCGTCTAGAGTTATGCCATGTTCAAATTTGTCACTCGATATAGCTGCTTTAATGCAGACTTGATGACCTTGCCAACGTAAATTATGTTAGAAGGGCCGAGCTGGTTATCAGCCAGGGTAGCTCAGTGGTTAGAGCATCCGCGCGTTAAGCGGAAGGCCCGGGGTTCGATTCCCGGCTCTGGTTTTTTTCACATAATTGGTAAAAATCAGCCTTCTACTCCATTCTATAAGAATTTAATTTCCAGGTTGATGAATTAAATTTCTGAATATATGAAATCTATCATCTGTTTTAAAGTACAAGTCAAATAAAACAGAACGAAAATGGCTTCCATGACGGCTGACAAATCCGGGCAACTTCTTTATTGAATCACGGCGAAAAACCGATAACTTAATTTCCCGGAGAAGATAAAAGGAATTTCTCTCCCGGATGGGCATTCGTTCTTAAGACTTTCGGAAAAGGAGGTTAAATCATTCTAATCTCGCGTTAATGACTGCGGCACCCAAATTAATAAAGCAGCTCATTTTCAGCCAATTAACAGAAAAGGAGTAAGGAAAGGGGGGTAGAGAGAGAATAAGATCGTTAGCTTCTACGCCGAGAAACAGACGGAAACATGTTGGAGTCGTGAGTTATTCGCGGCTTCTGGCGTTGTTGCATTTTAAGAAAATTGCAATTAGTTTGTGTTACCAACATGGCAGCAGATGTTTCAGCGGATCTTAATGTCATAGTGGGTTTTAAAAAGATCGCTTTAAATATTTTAGTTTTAATGATCAAGAATTCTTAATTTTAAAAGAAAGGGATGGATGATTTTTTAATACTTTACAATAGAGTTTAAAAGTCTTTATTACTTCAGTTCGTCAATTTTTAAGGGTTTCAAAGGCTTAAAAAAAAAAAAAAAAAAAGCATATTTTCTTTCTTTATTTAATTTTAATATAATAAGCATATACAGGGTGATTATATTTAAAGTTACGATTTCAGAACGCTATAATTTTAAAACTACCCATCAGAGCGATTTGATATTTTAAAAGTGCAATCGTGATGCAATGAAATTTTGTTTGGCAAAAGAAAATTTCTAAAATGTGCCGTTAATTATCCGTAAAGTATTTGTTTCATGAAGCTCCTCTTTTTCTCTTTTCATTATGACTGTTTCCGCTGTAAACACGTATTCTTGTTGGTTAGTTGGTTGTCGTGTTATGGACCTGGAGAAAAAAAAACAATAGAACACTATATAGGACTGTATTCTTTTTTTTTTTTTTTGCTAAAAAAAATTTTAGTGAGCCTTTAAAGTCTGTTGTTTCCTGTTATTCCAGTGTGTTGCTAACAACATTCCTGTGTTTAATGAGTCCATTTAGGCGTTTCCCCTGACATTACCCTGACAGCACCATCTACAGGAACATGTTGGAACTACTTTTTTCCTCCCTCAAACAAAATTTCATTGCCTAAGAATTTCTCTGGTAAAATATCAAATCGCTGTGATGGGTAGTTTTAAAATTATAGCGTTTTAAAATCGTAACTTTAATTATAATCACCCTGTATATACAGGGTTTCCCCGAATTCATGGAGCAAACTTTAAGGGGAAATAAGGCACTTTATAAGGATTCAGATTTGCATAAGAATCCATGTCCCCAAACGTCATTTCAACCCTTTAAAAACTGGATGTTTTGTGCTACTAACTCCGCCTACTGTGTAAATTTATAAGCTTGCATGCATCATTCAGAATGTTCGTACTATTGCACAATGTACGTATTATTGCAATCATTGCGATAAAATACATCGATGAAAACAGAATTTATTTATTTATGTAAATATTAGCATGTAAAAACGCTTTAAAAAATGCAATATTGAATAGCCACGCCCACATCCACGCAAATTCACCCGGATCTTAAAGAGTTAAAATGACGTTTGGGGATATGGGTTCCTATGCAATTCTGAATCCTTATAAAGTGCCCTATTTCCCCTTAAAGTTTGACCCAGGAATTCAGAGACACCCTGTATATATATTCAAAATTCTGAGCATATAATGAGCAATTTTTAAACAATCTATATAATATTTCTCTAACGGGGTCCAGTTACGATTAATATTTTTTTAGAAACGATACGAGAGTGACTTAATAAAATATGCGAGGATAAAAAAATAATACATAAGCAATATTTAAGCACGCGGACTCAGTTCAGTGATATAATTTTTTAAAAAAATGAAGACATTTCTCTGATCTTAGCAAGCGTCATTTTAAATCTCGCAATATTTTAATGATCCTCATATGAACTTTTGTCATAAATTGACTCAAAAACGCAATTATAAAAAGTATAGTCAAAATAGGTACCAAGTTTTTTTTAACACAAAATTATGCCAAAATAAACTAACTAATTAATAAAAATGTATCGTCAGCATGGTGACAAAAATTTAAAAACAGCCATGGGGGTCCTATACTAAATCTCTCCTGCCTCCTCCCGAAATATGACAATTAGGTCGTCAAACATGAATTTTATTTTTAAGCCTTTCGTGAATGATATTGGTTTGATTATCATATTTATTTCATCCCACAATATTAATTTGTTTCTAATACTAAATTGGCTTCTGATGAATTAAAATTAAAATTGGGTGGGAAAATTGACCTAAGGTTTATGAGTTTCAAATTTTAAAGGTAAATAAGGAAATAAATAAAGTGCGAAAGTTTCGCACGGGTTTGCTAGTATTTTATAAAATATTTATTGAAAATTGTGAAAATTTCAGCCGGAGGGTCCTGGTTTCATGAGACTCTTCAAAAAAGTTGGTGAACGCAATATCTCAAAAACTAATGCACCGACCTTATTCAAATTTTGAACATTTCTTGAAAATAGAATAGGCTAGTGCTTGAAAGAAGAATTTATTTATTTATTTATTTATTTTTAAATTTTTCAGATTTGTATGAAAAAACAGTACAATTTCCGGTACATTGAGAAAAAAAAATATACCGCCTTCCCCTAGAATGAATATGTGACCATTTTCTAAATCCCTTAACTAGAAATATAGATTACCGAGCTATGCATATAAGGCACGCCAATAAACTGAATCGACGAAATGATCGAGAATTTCTAGTCTACACGTTTCTAGATGGTGAAACAATATTCTGAATCTTTTGTATTGCGAGAAATTCTCGCTTGATTTTCTAGAATTGGGTCATACACCAAGATTACAGTTGCTGAAACCCGCCTCTTGTAGTCTCATTTATTTGCAGAGATTTTTAAATAACTTTGCCCTCGAGAATATAGGCAAGCGCTCTAGAATTCTAATAGGGGTCTCTAGAACTCGCTTACATGGAGACTAGAATTTATAAGGATGACATGGAACTATTTTTTCTAGAGCCACAATTTAGATTCTAGATGTCAGTTACAGAATTTTTTCTCAGTGTACATTTTATCCCACGTAAGACTTTCTAGAATTAGTTGTAATAGAAAAAGAAAAAAAAAAAAAAGAATAGAAATAGAATGGTTTATAGAAATGCCTCTCATTTAACACAATGCTTTGAAATATTTTCGGGGGTCCCTGTACACAAACCAGTAGAGGTATAAACTCCATTTTCAATAGGAAACATCCGATAGTGAACTTGTATAACATATTTCAATTTCATTAAGATTTTTGTTCAGTAAGGGTATGAAAGTATGGTTTATAGAAATGCCTCTCATTTAACACAATGCTTTGAAATATTTTCGGGGGTCCCTGTAAACTCCATTTTCAATAGGGAACATCCGATAGTGAACTTGTATAACATATTTCAATTTCATTAAGATTTTTGTACAGCAAGGGTATGAAAATATGGTTTATAGAAATGACTCTCATAGAACACAATGCTTTGAAATATTTTCGGGGGTCTCTGTACACAAACCAGTAGAGGTATAAACTCCATTTTCAATAGGGAACATCCGATAGTGAACTTGAATAACATATATCAGTTTCAAGAAATTCCATAAATATTTACGGGAGTTAGAGCGCGGACAGACAGACGGACAGACAGACAGACAAACCCAAGTCATAAACACTTTTCAACCTTGTTGGAAAGTGTTAAAAAGAAGAAGAAGAATCCTTCATTCAAGCACTTGCCAATTCTATTTTGAAGAAGCGTGCAAAATTTCAATAAAATCCATGCATTAGTTTCTGACACTGAGAAAAAAAATCTGTAACTGACATCTAGAATCTAAATTGTGGCTCTAGAAAAAATAGTTCCATGTCATCCTTATAAATTCTAATTCCTTTTGAAAGAGAATTCTTGAGACCCCTATTAGAATTCCAGAGCGTTTGCCTATATTATCGAGGGCAGAGTTAATTGAAAATCTTTGCAAATAAATGTGAGTACAAGAGGCGGGTTTCAGCAACTATAATCTTGGTTTATGACCCAATTCTAGAAAATCAAGCGAGAATTTCTCGCAAACAAAAGATTCAGAATACAAAAGATTTCTCTGAATACAAAAGATTCAGAATATTCCGACTATTGTTTCACCATCTAGAAATGTGTAGACTAGAAATTCTCGATCATTTCGTCTATTCAGTTTATTGGCTTGCCTTAAGCGCATAGCTCGGAAATCTATATTTCTAGTTTAAAGATTTAAAAAATGACCACTTATTCATTCTAGATGAAGGAGGCATTTTTTTCCCCCTCAGTGGAGAAATCATATCCATCGCTTTTCTAAAGTGTCTCCAGAAACTATGACTTTACCCGCTGAATTTTCCAACTTTGTAATGAAAATTTTTTTAAATACTCTTTAAATGTCGTTCTTTTATATGCTCAAAAATTTTGAATTAAAAAATTTCATTTATTGTATTAAAAAAGAGAGAGAGAGATAGAGAGAGTATGCTCTTTTTACTCTTTGAAACCCATTTAACCCTTTAAGCCCTCGCTTTCCCGTAAATATTTCTAGAAATTCTAGAACTACTAGAAATTTTAGAATCTTCAGAAATTCTAGAAACTATAGAAAATTCCTTATTAGAAATGGTTTAAGTAGAACCCTGAGATTTAAGACATGAGAATCATACACTGAGAAAAAAAATATATACCGCCTTCATCTAGAATGAATAAGTGGTCATTTTCTAAATCCATCAACTATAAATATAGATTTCCGAGCTATGCGCATAAGGTACGCCAATAAACTGAATAGACGAATTTTTAGTTTACACATTTCTAGATGGTGAAACAATATTCTGAGTATTCTAAATCATTTGTATTGCGACAAATATTCTAGCTTGATTTTCCAGAATTGGGTCATAAACCAAGATTATAGTTGCTGAAACCCGTCTCTTGTATTCGTATTTATTTGCAGAAATTGTTTTAATAACTTTGCCTTCAAGAATATAGGCAAACGCTCTAGAATTCTAATAGGGGCTTCTAGAGCTCGCTTTTAAAGGGGACTAGAATTTATAAGGATGACGTGGAACTATTTTTTGTAGAGCCTCAATTTAGATTGTAGTTGTCAGTTACAGAAATTTTTCTCAGTGTAGAGGCTTTTGTTGAGGACTCTCCGTAAAATGGGGGAAACTTTCTAAGAGGATCGTAGCCCATATTGGTGTGAATTTTGGAAAAAAATATCGGGAAACTTTGATCGTCTAAGCCGATAGGAATACACAGGGTTTGGACCAGGTACTTCGAGTCAAACACCTTTAAAAGTTGAACCTCTCAGCTATTGGTGAGGCAGGGATGTCAATGTAAATGACACAAAATATATTTAAGGTGTCCACAAGAGAATAGTATATATATATTATATTTGCGAAAACATACTCAAATATGAAAGAAAGAGTAGTTTTTAGTACAAAGTTGATTTTCAATGCAAACGTTCTATTTTATGAAAATTTCAAATACATTTTTCTCTAAGGAGAGAGGGAAGGGTTAATATATGAAATTCGAAAATACTTAACCTTTTAACGCTGATTGGTTTGACATTGAAACCAAATAGTTATAAGTTTTTTATACAATATTTTTTCCTTGCTTTAAGATAAAAAAAATCTGGAATGACTCCACTCGACTTTCCCAACACTGAGTAATTAACGGTTTTGTAGATAAAGTAAAGTAAAGTAAGAGGAGTTGTTAAATAAATAAAATAGAGAAAATTATAATAGGGTGTTTGAGTATTTTACTCTATCTAGTACACGATGTTTAATTTAACGCTACTGAACTTTGAGCCCCTAGATGATAGTAATAAAGAATTTTTCGTTGTGTCCCTTTAAGAACCTATAAATGCTAGATTCCCCAAAATGCTTATAGTTAGTGCAAAAGTGTCTTATAATATTCAAATAAATTTTCAGCTGAATTGAATAAGGCGTTTATCGCTATCACAATTTAAAAAATTTGGTCCTATAGGCCATAATTTTTTTTTGTGTCCCTGTAAAAAAACTGCAAGTGCTAAATTCACCAAAATCTATACAGTTCGTGCAACTGTGACCTATAACATGTGAGTAAATTTTTTGCTTAGTTTAATAAGGCGTTTAGACGTTATCACACTTTTAAAAATTTTGCCGCATAGACCATAATGATGAATTTTTTTTGATGTCCCTGTAAAAAAAGCTGTAATTTCTAGATTCACCAAAATCAGTAGGGTTCGTGCTATGGTGACTCAGAACATACGTATCAACTTTCAGCTCATTTGAACAAAGCGTTTAGAAGCTAGCGAGTTCACTCACACATACATACACACACACACATACATACATACACCAGCGTAAAAATAGTAAAACGGACTCAGGGGACCTCAAAACGTATAGAAACATCAAAATCTCAAATTCGGATTTTTGACATAATTACAATACTTTCTTTTCTAATAATATTTCATTATAGCAGTGGGATTCTTTAGCTATCATAATCTTGAGAAGTATATTCACTTCGAAAAGTCAGAACGGATTTATAATTTTATAACAGGTTAACCAAAGTTGGCGAACTTTAAATATCGTTAATCTCCTCGGGAGCCGCCAAAAATAACACGGCGGGCCGCATGTGGACCGAGGACTGTAGGTTGGCCACCCCTGGTCAAAAGGATACATTACAGAAAGGTGAAGACGCTCATGGCTTCAAATGTTAAACTATTACGCAATTTTTTCTTTCTGTGTTCAATTTTCTTTTACTTTTATAACGGACTTTAAAAAAAAAAAAATCTGGAGTGACTCCACTCGACTTTCCGAACATTGAGTAATTAACAGTTTTGTAGATAAAGTAAAGAAAGAGGAGTTGTTAAACAAATAAAAGAGAGAAAACCATAATACAGTGTTTGAGTTGTTTTCTCCATATATTACACGATGTTTTATTTAACGCTACTGAACTTTGAGCCCATAGATCCTAATGATAAAGAATTTTTCGTTGTGTCCCTGTAAAAACCTATAAATGCTAGATTCACCAAAATGCTTACAGTTAGTGCAACAGTGATTTATAATATTCATATAAATTTTCAGCTCAATTGAATAAGGCGTTTAGATGCTATCGCACTTTTAAAAATTGGGTCCCATAATCCATAATGATAAAGAATTTTCTTTGTGTCCCTGTAAAAAAACTGTAAGTGTTAAATTCACCAAAATCTATACAGTTCGTGCAACTGTGACCTATAACATGTGTACAAATTTTTTACTCAGATTAAATAAGCGTTTAGACGCTATCGCACTTTTAAAAATTTAGCCCCATAGGCCATAATGATAAAGAATTTTTCTTTGCGCCCCTGTAAAAAAACTGTAAGTGCCAGATTCTCCAAACTCTATACAGACTGAGTAACTGTGACCTATAATATGTGTATAAATTATTTGCTCAATTGAATAAGGCGTTTAGATGCTGTTGCACTTTTAAGATTTTGGTCCCATAGACAAATAATGATAAAGAATTTTTCTTTATGTCCCTGTAAAAAAACTATAAGTGCTAGATTCACCAAAATCTATAGGGTTCGTACTATGGTGACTGACAATATACGCACCAACTTTCAGCTTATTCGAACAAAGCGTTTAGACGCTAGCGTGTTCACTCACAGACATACACACATACACACACACATACATATATCATCGTAAAAATAGTGAAAACGGACTCAGGGGACCTCGAAACGTATAGAAACATCAAAATCTGGAATTCGGATTTTTGACATGATTACAATACTTTCCTCACTATAGTGTTCGGAAAGTAAATATAATTACTAATTTATAAACTATGAGCATCACCAGAATAAGGAAAATGTCGATAAATTATTTTATAATGAGCGTCTTATCCAATTTTCATATTTGTATTTTTAAAAAGTTACTCATATGCGAAAAAAAAAGAGATGAAATAGAAAATTGAATACAGAAAAAAAAAACTTTTGATGTAACATATGGATTCATGTGCATCTATGTAAAATATATCCTTATGATCATTTTTCATTAAGTTTTCTTTCCTAAAATTGTAGCGATCTTTCATTTGTTTTTAAAGCTTACTTTTGAGAAAAAAATGAATATTTATTAGTTTAAAAATTACTACTTATGCTAAAGTTATATAAAAGTTCGATTAATTATTATGATAAGGAACATGCCCTCTGAATTTTACGTTCCTAAGTTTATTTGTTTAAAAGTTATGCGCAAAAGAAGAAAACGGGAAAACAGGTTATTGATTTAATTTTAAACACCAGTGTATTTTATTTCTTTATTTTTTAAGTTATTCACATACAAAAGAAAGAAGAAAAAGAGAAGTGAATACAGGGTAAATCCAGTTTTAATTTAACATTTGGAGGTATGTGCGATGCACTCTCAACTCTATTTCTCGTTTAGTTTTCTTTTCTAAAATTGATTAAATTTTCATTTCATCCAAAGTTTACTTTTTAATTTACTTTTTGAAATGATATCTGTTTAAACAATATTACTTCTGTTAAAATTTTATAATATTCCATTAAAGATTTGTTAATAAATATGTCTTCCAAATTTTATGTGTATAACTGCGTTTGTTTAAAAATTATGCCCAAAAGAATAAAACTGGAAACCCAGTTGTTGCTTTAATTTTGCATGCCAGTGTATTTATATTAAATTTAGCATTATATATATAATGGCCTTTAAAACTAGTATGTTGTGGCCACCACAAGACTTTCTTCTATATTTTCCTATACATATTCAATCAGTAACAATATTAAAAAAAAAAAAAAAAAAAAAAAAAAAAAAGATTTTTTTTTTTTTTTTTTTTTTGTGAAAATTAATACATATTCAATCACTAACAATAATAAAAAAAAAAAAAAAAAAAAAAAAAAAAAATCGAATTTTTTTTCTAAGTTTTTTTTTTTTTTTTTTTTTTTGGTAAAAGTAAAAAAAATCGATAACTTTGTTTTAAATTATCACAGATTTATGGTTCAACCATTCGTTTTAAAGGTATTGACGAGATCTTTCGAATGATACCCATCTTCAAAATTTAACCCCCCCGGGGGGGTACTTCCCCCCCAGGGATGCACAATTTTTTTTTCCTAGTTAACTACTACTATCATCAATAATTCAAATTAATTTTACAATCACAAGTTTAAAATAACTCTCATTATGCCCATTTATACGGAATTTTGTCCTATGCTGCCATGTTAAAAATTTGCATAAAATGCGATTACAGCGCCACCTGTTGAGCTATTGATCCCCAAATCTAATGGGCACCAGTTCATGTCAGGGTGCAACTAAATACCAAGTTTGGTTAAATTTCATTCATATGTTCGTGAGATACAGCGTCCACAAAAAAATGATACAGACACACAGACAGACAGACAGACACACAGACAGACAGACAGACATTTTTTAAAAACTATCAATTCGTGTTCAGGACATCCCAAAACGTGTAGATCCGTCAAAAAACGGAGGTCGAAAATTTTCGCGAATCCAATACTTTCTCTATATTACATATAGAAGAAAGTAAAAATGCGTAAAAAAAAAAAGAATATTTTTAAACAAAAATTATTTGTCTTTATTAAAATAATAAAAGCTTGAGTAATAATTGTGCCTTCCACACTTTGAGCTACTTTATTCGTAAACCACAGTTTTATATTTCTAAGATAAAAGTTTGTTATACTTGGCTGATTGACTGAAAATATATTGGCACTTTACCCAACTTCTGAATTACATTTCATACACTGAGAAAAAAAGTATACCGCCTTCCTCTTGAATGAATAAGTGGCCATATTCTAAATCCCTTAACTAGAAATATAGATTTCCGAGCTATGCATAAGGCACGCTAATAAACTGCACGCATATACAAGCGCGCAGTACATGGATATACATGCACGCATATACGCCAATAAACTGCAATACTGGCACGCATATAAGGCACGCCAATAAACTGAATCGACGAAATGATCGAGACTTTCTAGTTTATACATTTCTAGATGGTGAAACAATATTCTGAATATTCCGAATATTCTGAATCTTTTGTATTGAGAGAAATTCTCGCTTGATTTTCTAGAATTGGGTCATAAACCCAGATTACAGTTGCTGAAACCCGCCTCTTGTCTCATTTATTTGCAGAGATTTTTAAATACCTTTGCCCTTGATAATATAGGCAAACGCTCTAGAATTCTAATAGGGGTTACTAGAACTCGCTTTCCATGGGGACTAGAATTTATAAGGATGACATGGAACTAATTTTTTTAGAGCCACAATTTAAATTCTAGATGTCAGTTACAGAATTTCTGCTCAGTGTAATTATATAAAAGGAAATAAATCAAATATTTTGAAGCAAAGTAGAATGATTTATAAATCATAGAACATTTATAAAACCGGCATAAAATTTCATAGTATTATTTTGTTTTTAAAATACTTTTATCGTCCACGTAAGATAGATCCAACATTTATCTTTTTAAATCTATGCGTTCATCATTAAAATATATACCAAACTGGAAAACATACGAGACATAACTATCCAGCAGATTATAAAGAATATTTTTCCGGCGAAAACATACTTGTCATTAGATTTAGACGTAGAAATATACTGGCACAACCCTATTGATAAAACTCATCAAAACAAAAGTTTTATTCGGAACACAAACATAGGCATTTAACAGGAAATCTAAACTATTTACCATAATGAAGACATTCCCTAATCCTATTAACCATATACGAAACCCATCTATTGATTTAATCTGTTAAAAAAAACTTGCATCAAAAAGTAGAATGATTGGGGAAAGGCTATTGCCCTCCCCCCCCCCCCATAACAATCTGGATTCTCGGACATGATTAAACGCCGGAAACGAATTCTTAATACTGGAAGACCAATAAGCTTCTATCTCTTAACGGTTAAAATTAATCACAAGTTTACTTTTGTCCCGGCTAATTAGATTCCGAGCTATTCGATCAGCCGAGGCCTTGTCTTTTGCCCTAAAAACGGATGAATTGAACATACTATCTGCTTGGGAGAGTACACGCATTTAAAGCCGAGAAAACTATTGGATTTTCGAGGTGACAAGACACTAACCAGAAATATCGGGAGAAATTAAACAAAGCGTGAAGCGACATGTGCAAGAGACATACGTTCCTTTTCCCAAAACCTTTAGCGGCGGTGGCAAAATTTTTTTTTCACCTGCCTGTTGTTCTAGGTTCCGCTTAGAAGCGAAAAAGATGCTAATTACAGAAGATAAGAGGGATTCTAACGCTTCTCTTGCAGACATTGGGACAGTAATTAAACGCTCTCCAAACCAGAATTCGATTGATTTTGAGGGGAAAGGGGGGGGGGATGGATCATGTATGTAATACGCGACTTTTCTGGATTCACATTTTTAGCCGTTCCAGGAGGCTTTTATCTTACGCATTAGGACGTTTCATTTCCGATTATATTAATTAACAGTCTCGGATTTTTCTTTTCTAGCCATTCGTTCTTAGGCTGCGTTCAGCATAGAAAAGCTTTTGGGTGAACGTGTGGTTGGAATTGAAACGGTATAACTGAATGATTTTTGTTCTTGAAATGAATGTTTATGTGATTGAGTGTTTTTCAATTCACGTATTATTTTAGACACATCTATCGATACTACTGCAGGCGGATGTTTAAAATTTTAGAAAATCGATGAAAAGCCGAAATGATTTCAGGTAAACAGCGTACATAGATTTAGAAAGATACTGTTAATAATCATTGGCTAGTAGATGAAGTGCCTGATTCAAGGCGGGGCATTTGGGGCATGTGCCCTGGGCCCTCCCACTGAGGGGGCAGTGGCGGATTTAAGGGGGGGCTAGGGGGCTGAAGCCCCCCCCCCCAAAAAAACATTGACATTCACAATTGAATATTGCAATTGTACAATTTTTATTGGTCTAGAATAACACTTTGAAAAATCTTAGCCCCCCCCCCCCCCCATCAAAAGTCAAGTTCTGGATCCGCCACTGTGAGGGGTCCACCAAGAAATTCCATCATACATTTAAAAAAAAATAGTTAAAATGAAAAATTTCCGAATTTGTTATAATGGTCGTTGTTTTTTTGTTTTTTCGTCAATGGATGGAGGTATTACAGCGCTGTTTTATAAATCGGAAGTACATATATGATCTTTCAAGGTAACTATTAGCTCATCGAAAAAATTGCAATATTTTCGCTAAACGCAAATACAACTGCATACAACCGATACTGCAATCTAAACTCTGGCTAAGGCTAATGGGCCGCGGTAGCCCAGTCGGTAGAACGCCGGCCTCGTAATTGGAAGATTGCGGGTTCGGTACTCGAGCCGACCAAAGACCGTCGTGTACACTAATGGTGGCTGGTGCACGTAAAATCTGTCGTGGCCGCAATGTCCTCCATGTTCCCATCAAAAATTATACCTCTGGGGGTCACCGAAGCGGGAGAGCCATCCCTTCCGTGAAGGATCAAAATTGTGATGGCATGTCTCCGGACCACTTCTAGGGGTGTGTCCCAGACCGTCGCCAATTGCCCATCTGCGCAGCACTAGTGTGACGTGAAACCCAATCACCACCACCACCTGACTAAGGCTAACTTAATCCAAGGCACGCACTGCAGAGCAGGTAATGAAAAGTGAAGTGAAGAGAACTGAAGAGAATTTTTAGATGCATGAACCAAAAATATGCTGCTGGTTTTGTTTGTTGTAATATTAAAGTACGAGGAAAGGGGGCCCACTGAACATGAGTGCCCCTGGGCCTCCAAGTTAGTAAATCGGTCCCTGAGTATAGATGGGAGATGGCTCATTGATGTATGAATTTTTATAGACAAAACTTCCATCTGCTATACAGAAGGTCATGATGGTATGATTCTCAACCAAGAAAATTGTTATAATTTTTAAGTTGATTTCTTTAGAAATTGATCTAATGCAATTACTTGGTTCCTCTATTTATGGAGAAATTGAAGAAATTGTTATCGTGCCTTCTCTGAAATGCTGAATCAATTCGAAGGTCACCGAAGCGGGAGAGCCATCCCTTCCATGGAGGATCAAAATTGCGATGGCATGTCTCCGGACCACCTCTAGCGGTGAGTTCCAGACCGTCGCCAATTACCCGTTGCGCTGCACTAGTGCAGCGTAAAACCCAACCAACCATCCAACTATTCAAACTGCAAAGCAATAAATGAAAATTACGAGATCGCCTTATTGTTTTTAAGTATTGTTCAGTTCTTTATACTGATCTGCTAAATTTCTTCTAGCATCTGTGTTAAAAAAAAAATTTCCTGAATCAAAATAAATAGATAAATAAATAATTAAATAATAACTTAAATGACTATTAAAAGCCACACACACAAAGCAACAAAAGCATTTTACCCGAAGCAGTGTTTTATTTTGCTTTAAAAGTTTACAATATAAAATTGATTTAGGTAATATTATTATCAGCTGATGAGATACTGACATTGATGACACAACTGTTCAAGATGGGGAGGGGGGGAGTTTAGAGAGTCCAGAATACAAGCTATAACAAAACAGATCTATGGGTTGGGAATAGTTTTTCCCTCAAATTAATGACACAATGCTGCACTAAGAATATGTTGTGTAACTGACATCTAAAATCTAAATTGTGGCTCTAGAAAAATACTTCCATGTCATCCTTATAAATTCTAGTCCCTTTGAAAGCGAGTTCAAGAAACCCCTATTAGAGTTCTAGAGAGTATGTCTATATTATCGAGGCCAAACCTATTTGAGAATATCTCCAAATAAATGCGAACAGAAGCGGCGGGTTTCAGCAACTATAACCTTGATTTATGATTATGAACCAATTCTAGATAATCAACGAGAATTTCTCGCCATACAAAAAGTTCAGAATATTGTTTCGCCATCTAGAAATTTGTAGACTAGAAATTCTCGACCATTTCGTTTGTTCAGTTTATTGGCGTGCTTTATGCGCATCACTCGGAAATCTATATTTCTAGTTAAAGGATTTAGTAAATGGCCACTTATTCATTCTAGAGGAAGGCGGTATAATTTCTCCCCCCTTAGTGTTGGATCAAAATAAGATATACATTCTGCTTCATACGTTTCCACCCTGACCCTTCGTGCCCCCTAAAAAAAAAATCATTTCTGATAGAGTAAAAACTCACACCGCGTCCCCACTGCCTTCGGCAGCGCAGTCCCGTGCGCGCTGCGCGCGCACAAGTTAGGGATTACGCGCGCGGTGCACGCCTTTATCTCTTCAGCTCCTCCTAATTAACCTACAACCAATTTTGAACGGTATAACTGAATTAGCTCAGATGCAAAAGAAAACGTAATCAGGAAACCTCAAAACGTGTAAATCTGGTGAAAACTTTCGATAATATAAAATAACTTTGAAATATCATTCGAATGATGTATTAAAAATAATTTAATCATAATTGGAAATCGAAATATTGCAATTTTAAAATATTACAGCGCCATCTGGCGGTAGAAATTTCTGTAATCTACTGTTCGATTCCAAATCTACAAAGCTTTCTAATGATGCATTACTTATGAAATTATTTTAATTAGTAGCTGAGATACGAAAGAAAACCGATTCAGGACACCTCAAAACGTGTAAATCAGGTGAAATCTCGAATTCCACTTTCGATATATAAAAGTACTTTAAAATATCTTTCGAATGATGTGTTAAAAATATATTAATCATAATTAGAAATTGAAATATTGAAATTTTAAAATATTACAGCGCCATCTGGCGGTAGAAATTTCTGCAATCTACTATTCGATTCCAAATCAACAAAGCTTTCTAATGATGTATTACTTATGAAATTATTTTAATTAGTACCTGAGATATAAAAGAAAACCAATTCAGGACACCTCAAAACGTGTAAATCGGGTGAAATCTCGAATTCCACTTTCGATAATATAAAAGAACTTTAAAATATCTTTCGAATGATGTATTAAAAATAATTTAATCATAATTAGAAATTGAAATACGCGTATTAGAATAAAATTTAATTTGCAATTAAAATGTAAATTTTTTCCAAAATCGATGAAATTTGAACTGCAACTATCCCGTGTGCTGTTAATGGCGCACAGTAAGTTTCAAGGAATTTAGAAGAAAATTGAAGCATTTTCAAATTTGCAATTTTTATTCCTAGTAGAAAAACCACGTGATGTCAATTGGTAAAAAATATGTTTCTTCTCGACCAGACTCTTTTTGACTGGGTTGTCATGGTAACGGCAACGAACGCCTGCAGGATTTCATTACGGAATTCATTATGGAATGAAAGTCGTCGAATTCAATGGTTTAATGCCTAAAATTAAAAAAAATATAACTCATTCAGTTTTAGAAAAAATCTCTCAATCTTTTGAGAAGTGAATTGTGGAACCGAGATCTATATCCAAAAAAAAAAAAAAAAAGAAAAGAAAAGAAATTATTTATCTCTAAACGATTTTGAGTTATAAAATGTTTTAGAAAAAATCGATGTTTCGTAAAATCTAAAAATATGGATCGCTAATCCGTATTTTGTAAAAATGCTTACATGGTTCGAAAGAGGATTAAATGACTTTTCCAAATATACCAGTTGTTAAGAAATGGGTCTGTTATTCTTTCGTACAGGGTGTTTAAAAAAAAAAGATCGAGAAAAAGAGAAATTTTATACCCTTTTTAAAACTTTTTTTTTAAATTTAAAAAATCCGTATTTAAAAAAAAAAAAAAAAAATTACCGTAAGAATCGGTAATAAATGCTCTTTATCGTGGTACATGTGTATTTTCGCTATCTCCAACAGATCGGCAGCGATGGGTTTACAAAAATCTACAAAATTTCCTCTTTCTGCTTCTTCTTTTGAGGTACAGCGTTCCGGAGAAAAATGAAGATCGCCTGCCATTTTCAATCGTTTTTTGATTAGACATGGGGGTCGACGTTTTAATTAATATCTCCGCTAATTAGGGTCGCATCGTTTAGCAAATTAGATATCGTACATCTGTGATAAATTCTTTGTCCGACGGTACTTGTCCGAAGTCCGTGCGACCATTAGCGGCCGAGCCTTAGCCACTTCAAGCCGTTTCTCACAGACAGACACACACATAGACAGACACACACACGCGTACAGATTTTAATAATATAAGAGATTTAATAATATAAGAGATGGAGAAAAATAATACAAATATATGCTTCTTCTTTGGGGTATATTTAAAAGCCCTTTTTTATTTTTATTATAATTTTTTTTTTTTTGGGGGGGGGGGGGGAGGGGCGATCACGAGGGGATAAATTCGACGCCCCCCTACTTTTTAACGCTAAATTTGCCATTCAAAATCTGTGGTAGTTGCGGTTACGAATTTCGGTGAGGGGATTCTTTCTATATATCCGACACCCCCTGTAATATGAGTTTAGAAATTCCCTCTTTCTCCCTTGGGGCGGAGGAAAATAAACACATATATATTTATTGCTCCATGTGTCCAACACGTAGTATAAAAGGATTCTCCAAATTTCTTGCCTTTTCTCACCCTTTAAGAGCGGAGGGACAAACACACTTTTTCAAACATAACTCTGCTATAAATTATCTCAGAAAGGCTTTTTTTATGCGTCGATTGGTTATGCAAATTGAACACGCACTATAAAGGGATTTTGAGAAATTACCTCCCCCCCCCCCGTCCCCGAGGCAAGAGGGCAAATAATACATTTTCAAGCTTAAAGCTGTTTCGAATTAATTTTAAAAGGCGAATTTTTATGTATGGATGTTAATTAAATGCATGCAACATGCACTTTAGTGGGATTTCGCGAAAATTCTAACTTACACGAGGGTGACGGGGGGGAGAGGAGTAAAAATCGGGTAAGTCGCTGCCGATGGCAATGGGATTGTTACGAGCATGAAAAACCACTAATGAACGCAATAGGAACTCTAATTTATGTTTCGACTAATTTCAGTGTTTCTTTTTTTTTTTTTGTTTATGATTTTTTGAGATTTTATTTGTAATGACATGAAATTTTGAGAATTACTTAAATTGTATAGTGGCCGGGCAAGCAAGTAAATCCTTTTAGTATTTTAAACAAAGAATAAACAACTGGCAACAGTGTGAAAAAAAAAAGCGTTGGTTAATTTCATTGTGGTTATAATCAAAAATTTTCTGTTTTCTCTAACAATGATTTAATTTTAAACAATGTTTCCAACAATGGTAATTGTCTATGATATGAAGTTTATTGTTACATGAAAGAATTCTGTGAATCTTTCACCGATTTCAATCGTTGTATGTGAGTTATTTTTAGCGTAAAAGATTTACTTATTATTTTATTGCTAATATCTATCAAAGGGACCTTTCTCGTGCATTTGAAATGTTTTCCAACGAGGTAATTAGAATAAAGTTTACTGATATCAATTTTAGTCTAATATTTCCATCGGTTCATGTCTTTTATATCTAGAGGTTCAGTTCTGTTGGATATTATTCTAATTTCTCTCATAGATTAATTAGAATATTCTCGATTAGTTAATATAAAGATTAAATTACTCGGTACAGAGTTAACTAGTGTAGGATCCCCCTCGATAACTTAAATTTCCTTGCTATTTTAATGATAATTTAAATAACTGTTGCTATTGCACGAATAAAGACCTTGGCGAGAAACATTCCAGCTACTTTGGTGTCAAATTTCGCCAAGAGAAGGTTAAAGTACTTATTTTCAATTTCATAATATATAAGTATATATATATATATATATATATGTATGTATGTATGTATGTATGAGTACGTATTAATTATATTTTAAATTCTTAATAATTTCTATCGTGATCTGTTTCTTTTGGATCCTTTGCACTATCATGATGAAATGATATATAGACAGAATATAAGAACTAAAAACTATGAGTAACATGATAAAAAAATTAAACATAAAAATCACAAATAACACATCAGATGAAAATGTGTCAAATGTAAATTTACATTTAACAGTATATGATAAATACAAAAATAGTAACATTAATAACTATGCTCATGCCAAACACAGTTATATAGTATAATTTTCTGTTTTACTACAAAAATTTATATTGCTGTAAGTGTGATGTAACATCTAAAGACTCTTTCGAAATCAGACTTAAAAAAAAAATAGTACACTGTGAGCAATCGCAACTGCAGCTGAATTTAGAGTATACAGTACATTAAAAGTTTGAAATAGCTAATTAAATGAATATGGAAACGAACGGCCAAATAATATAGTACCAGTACATATAGGATGCAATAATGAATAATAATTCAATATAAAAATAAGATGTTTAATAAAAAGGTACAAATTTAATGCACAGAGGTAACCAATTGAACATTATGCGTATATATACATATATATATATATCTATTTCTGTATAAACTTGTTCTGTATACATATAAATTTTTAAGGCTTCAGGTACAAATTTAATTCACAGAGGTAACCAATTGAACATTATGTGGTACAACTATAGTATTTCCCCACAGCTGACTTAGGCGATTTTTATTTGGCGCCGATTTGAACGATAACGATGTCGTTCTGGACTGTTTGCGATATAATATGGCAGCCTGCATGCTATTTATTTTAAATTTATAATTTTATGATTTATAATTTAGCTTACGATTTTATCATTTATGATATGTGATTAATGATTTATGATTTAGCCATAATCGCCAGAAATAAATCGCCAAATTCAGCTGTGGGGAGATTCTATAGTTGCTCCTTTGTGTATATATATACATATATATATAATATCTATTTCTGTATATATATATATGTTCTGTATATCTATAAATTTTTACAGTGTTAAGGCTCCAGTACAGTATCTCGCTGACATTTTAGCTGTAAATTTTATAGAAAAAATGAAGTTGATTAGAATCAAATCACCATTTCCGGATTCTTAACATCATATCACTGATGTATTCTTCATGCACATCTTAAGAAAGCAAATATCAAATTAATATCCAGTATGTTGATCACATAATAAAGATAGCCGTCATAGGTGAACTCTTCTACATTTCCCATTATATATTTGTTCTAATAAATTTCTACTATAGCTCATACTACATTCACATCCAAATAAATGAAGTCCATTAATCATTCAGTATGCTCACAGAATGAAATGTTCCACTCATGAGACTACCCTACTTTTGGTTTGATACATTTATCTAATCCTAAATGTTGTTTAATTTTATAAAGATTATAAATTTAATATTTCAATTTTCATGCATCTTCATAGTATTTTCGATGCAACAGTCCACGTAATGCAAGTTTATGCAATATGTGCCATATTCTGCCATATTAAGAAGAGGGAAACATACGAATAACTTGGGAAATTCTCAAAGTAGAATGTTCTCATAGCCAACTATGCTCATGCCAGTATTATAAATGATATTTTAAAGCAGGTTAATATATTCAGGATGAAAATAATCATCACAATACACGTTCATGTAAAATTTTGCCCTATTCTCCCATCTTATGAAGAACGTAAATTTCCAATAAATCACAATGTCGCCATTTGCCAATTGCGCAGCACTAGTGCGACGTAAAACCCAGCCAACCAACCAATAAATCACAAAGTTTCCAAGTTAAAAAACAAACAGGGTTTTCGCCGGACTGTCATAAATGATATTTTTGACTATCAAACACATACACAAACTAATATACTGACATACTGGCTAACCTACGAATAGACAGCACATCAGATTTGTAATTTTCAGATCCCTCAAATCACAAAACGTGTAAAAATGTCGAAAAACAGAGGTCGAAAATTTTCATGAATACCTAAATACTTCATACCTGTAGAATGATAGGGAACGAAAAACAGAGATAAAAATTTAATATCAGCTTACAAATTATTACCGAGAATATTTCTATTAATAGAATGTTTGCCACCCCCCCCCCCTTTTCTTAAAAAAAAAAAAAAAAAAAAAAAAAAGAAAAGTACTAAATGAAATGGTTTTGAAGTTCTGGCATGCAAAGAACATTTAGAGACTTGGATTTTTCCTCTATGGATTTAAATCCCAAGTGCAATTAGGAGACCAACCACAAATTGGAGAAAAACACAAATACTTTAGATTAACATGTAAATTTTGTTGACGAGTCTGTTCCCAGGATAAATTTAACGCTAAAAAGTATGTCTCGAATTTGTCCCCTCGTAACTCACCCTTCTTAGAAAAAAAAAATCCCCCCCCCCCATCCCACACACATACAAAAAAAAAAAAAAAAAAAAAAAAAAAATAGTGGTTTTGGAAATATTTTAAAGAAGACACGCATGGGTGTTTTCAACATTTTTTTTCATTTTGAGTAGAGTTTTACCCAAAAATCTGAAATTTGCGAAATCTCCCGCCAAAAATCAACTTTTCCTCCACTCTTTTCTTTAAAATAGATAATTCCGAAATCGCAGATAACGTTTTATTTGTACTCAAGTTTAATCTCGCCATGCGCAATTTCTTCACCCTGAAGTAATTTGGACCTCAGTTATGCTAGCAAAACGTGTTTTTTTTTCTTACCCCCCCCCCCTCCTTGCCCCCCCCCCCCCCCCCAAAGAAGAAATTTCGCAAAAGTTGATAGCTATGATTTTAAGTTGGGTAAAGGCCTAAATTCTTGCCAAGCGTTACTGAATTTTGTACAGCCTTTTTTACGTGATTTTCGGACAAAAATTGTGTTACAAACATACAGACGCAACGACACGCACACGTACAAACACGCAGAAAATTTTCTGAAGTCCTTTGAGGCCTTCACAGTGTGTGAAATCTGAAGATATCCTTTATTTATTTTTTATTTATTTCCTTTCTTTTAATCTGAGACATTTACAAACAAAAGTCTGATTTTATTAAAACATATATATATATATATATTTACAAATTTTATTGGTGTTTTATCACTCATATTTTTTAACTAATTTATTGGTTTCCCATATGTTGTGGTGAGTTTATTTTGATATACGTTTTCTCTTATTTTATTTCCAGTGGATGTTTCGGGTCTGTGCACAAAGAAATTCTTGGCTTTTGCTATCTTTGTGACAGAAAAACGTTAATTTATTTAGCACGTTTGCATTCTACCAGGCCCTTGATAACGTTAGAATGCAAATAATACTGTTTTCTTATTCAATCTTGCTTTAATTCATTTAAATTTGACTTTATGCCTTTTTTGGTTTGATTTGGGTGGTCTTTGTTTTTGATCAAATTAATTGTTTGAATACTGATATTAAATGATCTTTAAATTCCAACTGTATGTACTGATAATATTATATTACTACTGATTATCTATGTATGTATGTATATTTAAGCACACACACACACACATATATAGGGGAGACCCGTGTATCTAGGGCCGCTTTTTTCCAATGCCCAACAGAGCCCTTGACCTATTTAAAATTATCAAACTGATATGTACATATCTTTAGGACTAATTACTTCCAATTGGGATTAATTTAAATACCTGAAATAATAAATTCCGACAAATAGAAAGTTTTTTAAAAAACATCAGTCGTGGCCCTAGGTAACACACCCTCATTGTACCTCACTGTACCTAGGGCCATTCGCTCGAAATTAGATTTAACTTTGTAATGAATAGAAAATAAGCATATAAACATGTATTTTACAAAAGAAACAATATCAAGTAATATATTTATTTATCATATAATAATTATCGTATTGTTGTTTTCATTTAAAACACGAATTTTTTAACTTTTCTTTTTTTTTTTTTTCTTTGTGATATTCTAACAGAATGTTTTTTTTTTTTTTTTTTTTCCCTTCAATTTCTTTCCCTTTTTTTTTATTCTGGAGTGTTTCTTGGATTTCTAAATCTCTCTGGTTTTTGGTACATCTTTGATGTGGGAGGGCTTGCTTTAGGTAAAGGTTTACTTAGGTTCGTACATGTTAAAGCAGGACACACGAAAAGATGTTAGATGTTGAAGGTTTCGAAACTTCAACAGGACACAAAACAGAGACATCCAGTTCTATCATTGTTGGTTCACTTTCTTCCTGGATTTTTTTTTTTTTTCTTTTAATATATGGAGGGATCTTGTCTTTCAGTCACATTTGAACTTAAATATTCATCTTCATTGAATGTGCTTTGATTCATTGGCTATATGCCGGATACACGAAAGCCTGATAGAATGTTTACAGGAGTAAAGGCCGACGGATAGGACTTGCCAACACTTCCAGCAACATCATATATAGTGATTGGTTTACCAGGGTTTGCCAGCATCCAATTACTATAGGCTGTACTGTGTTTCTTAACACTTTCGCGACCGCTGACGTAGATTCACGTCATTTGAAAATATGAAACTCCACCAGTGGGCGTTTCTTTTGCAATTTGTATGTTATTTACTTCTAAAAAGTATACACAATATTCATATTTGTACAATCAGTATACTATGGATGCAAATACTTTGATTAGAGAGGGTATGATTATAATGCATATCCATTTGTAATATAAATGTGAATACGAAAAAATTTGTTTTGAAAACTTGTAACTTATGGTAATTGTAACTTATGGTAAAAACGCCCACAGACGCACCTTACTATCAAAAAGACAAGCACATGCCGTCGCGAAAGTGTTAAAAGGTCCAAACACACTGGCCCTAGGTATAAAGCAGCTATGTGGCCCTAGATACAAGTTTTGGTAATTTCATTCAAAATGCCTTCCGCTAAAAAATCCACAAGCAGACAGGGCTAATTAACTGTCTCATTATTACTCAATATAAAAAGCAAAATTAATATTTGACTTGCCTTTGTAAAATAGCAAAAGAGATGAGCTACAAAATTTTACTTCAAACCATGTAAATTCGTTTTCTACATGTAACTTGTCAAAATTTTCTCCTCAAAAGTTCCAAAGTAATTGTAAAAAAAAGTAACAACTGGTGTTGTTACTCGCCCATTTGATTATTAAAACTTAAAATTAAATAATATTCAAATAAAGTGGGGTGGCTCTAGGTACATGATGGCACTTGGTACACGGGTCTCCCCTATATATAAGATATTATGAATGAAATTATACATTTAAAATTTCGAGAACATAAAAGAGCAGCATTTAAACAATATTTTATAACATTTTCATTGAAAAAGGTTCGAAATTAAGCCAGTGCGACTTGGTTTTCAGACCCTTAAAAGCGGTGGACAAGATTTCATAGAAACTAATGCAGCGATCTCATTAAAATATTATATAATTCTTCAAAATAGAAATGACTTGTACGTCAACATAGACTTAAAGAAACTTGAAATTTGAATTTTTAGCAGAATTGCAGGCGTTAAAACAGTACAATTTCGATACATTTTACTCCAGGTAAAGCCTTGTAAAATTAGTTGTAATCACAAAAAAGAAAAGTCTTTCGTTCCACCACAAACATAAATATTTTGTAAAAATAACAAGATTAAGAAATTCTGGTTAAATTTTCAATAATTAGTATACGCAAGTATGTGAAATATACTTTTATGCATTATGAAATTTTCAAGAATATTTTAATTATAATTAAATTTTTAAGTACACATTATAAAATTCCCACATATACAAGCTCTAAAAAAATAGAGAAATGTAAAAAAAAAAAAAAAAAAAAAAAAAAAGAACTATTACGTTATTACAATGCTAAAATTCTGTTATAACGACGTTCCTGTTATAAAGAAAATTATAAACGTATGATATATACGTTTATAATTTTCGAAATATAAATAAATAAACAAATCTATATCTTTTAGTTTTAACTGCTTTTATTTCTGCCCCAATAAAATCGGGGTTTCTTCCCAAAAATAAGAATATGGAAAGACCATCTCTTTTCCGCAGATTATCCTCTATTGCCCTTTCACGGATCCAAGACAGACATTATACAAATAGAAACATAATGAAAAATAGAAAAGAATTATACAGGATATAGTGTAGTTATGGAAGGTTTAAGTTTATCTCTTATAAAAATTTAAAAACTTTAAAAATAAAGTGTAAAATACAGATTAAAACAGAGAGCAAGCAGAAAAAGCAATAGGTAAAAGAATGTACGCTTTCGCACTTCGTGAATTGTGACGTCAAGCCAATCACGGAGCGTTTTCAAATCACATGGTTTTGTTTTCTTTTTTAGCGTTTTTAAAACGTTAACTAAAAATTTATTTGAATTAATTTTACGATTTTAATTGGATTTCTGGGATTCACACGATTCAATTTATCGACTACAATTCAAAGAAAATGTTGTCCTCTCGAATGCAACTTCCCCATTCTATTTTAAAGCAATTTTCAATGAGATCGGTGCTTTACTTTTTCAGAAATCGTGCTTTCCTGAAGTGTCTACGGAAGCCAGAATCCACTGGCTGAATTTTTTAATGAAAATATCAAAAAATGTTGTTTAAATGCGATCCTTTCATATGTTCAAAATTTTGTATAAAAAGTTTTATTTGCTATACTAAAGAGAGAGAGAGAGAGAGATTAAAATTTGCAATAGAACTTTTTAATCTTAATAAGAAATTATTATACCAATCCATGATTTTTTTCATTAATTTGGTTAGTCAAAAAAAAAAAAAAAAAAAAAAAGAAAACACGCAATTTTAATCAGTGTTATTTTAAATAGACTGTAATTTCTTTGAAACAAATATCTTTAACAAGAATTATTCCCACTTGCGCGATTCCCATTTGCGAGATGGGGCGAAAAATTTCCATTTGCACGACCAGAAATTGCCGAACCGGGTGTGCATGTGATTTCTTCCTTTTTGACTTGATTATCTGAGAGCGCTCGTAACTCGGTTCCGCGGCAATCACTACCACAGACGTAAAAAAAAAAAAAAAAAAAAAAAAAAAAAAAAAATCACGGGACACCCTTAGCTCGCTGTGCACGAATCTGAGAACGCCCGTAACTCGGTTCCGCGGCAATCGCTTCCACGCACGTAAACCCCCCCCCCCCAAAAAAAAAACATCACTGGACACCCCTACCTTGCTGTGCATGAATCTGAAAACGCCCGTAACTCGGTTCCACGGCAATCACTACCACGTATGTAAAAAAACTAAAAAAAACATCATTGGACACCCCTACCTTACTGTGCATGAATCTGAAAACGCTGGTAACTCGTTTTCGCAGCAGTCAGTATCACGTACGCATATACGCTTCGCGCACATGAAAACCAAAAAGAAAGGGAAAAAAAAAAAAAAAAAAAAAAAAACACTGGACACTTCTACCTCACTGAGTATGAAGAGAATGCATGTAACTCGTACTATTCTTATATTTTTACTTTGTTCGCGCAAATGGGAAGGGAAATCCCGCAAATGGGAATAGCGCATATGGGAGGACACCTTTTCACATTATCACTCATAATATACAAAAGTAAAATGTACTGTAATTTTAAAAGAGTTTATTATTATTATTATTCATTTATTTTTCAGGAAACTGTTGTCGACGAATTCCAACACGTCGAGGGTGATTATAAGTAAGCAATACTTTGCGCTATCACATTTTTAATTTTATTATTTAGTTACATATTTTAGTTTAGAATGCTGATTTAACCGAGAACGATCTATGTTTGATGATAACTATGTTTGATGAAAATCTGCTCGGTGTGCAGAAGCTTTAGCACGATCTATGGTAACTGCAGGTGATATGGCCACCTTAAGGATAGAAAATTTTTACCAATAATAGTAATCGATTTAAAATTAAATAAAAATTCTCTAAAACAGAAAACTCTTTTAAAAAAAAAAATAATCAAGCAATAATCAAGATTTAAACCTGCAAGAATTATTAAAAGGAAAAGGGTATTTAATGAAGTAATATGCCCATATGCAGATAATATGCACATAGATAAAATATAAGGAAGAGTTTCATATTTAACGCATGAAAACACATCAATTATTACAAAGCGAAATTTAATTTTTGTAACTTTACAAAAATTAAGGAAAAGATAAGTAAGAAGAACATTTAGAAAACAATGTTAAGCAATTTTAAACAATTTTCAGGAAATTTTTAAGCAGTTTTAAACTTTTTACGGTCAAAAATGTCTTTAATTTATTTCGACTTCACATGTATAGCATGTACAAACTTTTTTATCCTTCATGGTGAGCTCTACGCATTCCTCGCGCACATAATTGTAACATACAACTTATAATTTTTATATCCCCAACTTTATCCTTGTTGCAAATACCAATAAACTATCTTTCTTTATTACTTTTCTTTGCTCAGGGACCATTTTCACTGTTATTTGTAGACTGTTTTATATATATATATATTGCTGTTGTGATGCGTGAGTGTGTTCAATATTATTTTGAGAAGCCCTCGAAAAGAGGTCTTTTTCCAAATTAGAGCACGATAGTTCGTTGCCGATTTTATGACAGCAGTATTTGAGAGACAAGGAGTGTGACAAACCTATTTTTCAGAAGTTATCTCTTAGGAAGATTTTTTCCCCCACTTTTGGCACTATTCTTTGTTGGAGGTGGATTTTCAGGCACAGAACTTAGAGCAAAAGTTTCCTCAGGAATTAAATTGACAGGAAAAATAGGATAGGATTGATACGATAGATACCTGTCCCTTTGAAGCCGCACCTTTAACGTTGCAAATGTCAGTGTCATAGCTTTTTCCCAAACTGGAGAGAATATCCTTCCAAATCGAGCTTTTGTAAATTTCCATGGTTAGTTTGTTCCAAAAACAAAAGAACTTCTAGGTCACAAAATTGTTCAATTGGCCCAGAACAGGATTTATCCAAAGGCTGCAGCTCATGGATTGTATTAGAAGGTGAGCAAGATTGAAGAATGGCATTTTTTTTTTTTTTTTTTTTTTTAGCCTCATCTAGAAATAAGTATTCAAGATAGTATTTGACCCCATCAAAGGTGAAAAGACAGCGTCCTTGTGGTTTAAATTTTGATACATGCAATTAATACGCCCACTGGGTAGAATGTCAACAATAATGGATTTTAAAAAACCGTTCGTAATTTTGTCTGAAAACTCAGCATTTGAAATTCATTTATACAGTTGAAAAGACCATTAAACCCGCTAAAACACTATGTATAACACTAAGTACAGATACGTTATTTCAATTAGAAAAGTAACAAACTTACAAGAGACAAATTTATAAAATGGCTTTGCAATTGCAACTAACAACAAATAAAAAATGACTGTCCCCCATGCACTTGATCAAGGTTAATGGGCAACACAGAAATAAACTATGTTCTTCTGACTTGGAGCGACTAGAGACCCTATATTAGGAAGAGACTGGACATTGACGGAAAGTCGGGCATTTTAGTGCCAAATCGGAGCGACTTCCGTACAACGTAATGCTTTTTTCTTCGCGATTAAAGCTTTACTATACAATGTAAATGGAAAAAATTGTATTAAATTTGTTCAAAAAGCAATGCAGAATATAAATATAGTTTTTTTTTTTTCCCCCGTCTTAGAGAAAGAAAAAAAAATGGAAGAAAAAAGAATTTTGTTTTATTCTTCGGTAAGATTAAAACAAACTTACTTCACTTTATCAACTGTGATCGGGAAAAAGAGGATTTTTTGTTATATATTTCGGCATTAAGCAAAATACGTTGATTGTGAAAGGAGTACTGCCTTATTATTATTATTATTGTTATTATTATTATTGTTGTGGATATATATTTTACATTTAAAAAGTTAGAAAAATGTTAACAGAAATATGGTAATCTTAATTTTTGTCAAGTAATTCATGAATAAATGTAAAACTACAGCAGAAGAAAGGAATTTTTTTTTTTTTTTTTTTTTTTTTTTTTAATAATTTTATAAAAATATGTATGTAATATTTAAAAAAAATTATGATACATATTTTATTTGTCACATTTACACCTCATTATTAATAATGACGTAATTATTATTTTTGTAAAGATATTAACCAATAATTAGAAATAAAAATTGAATAAAAATTTGTCGAAATGCTAAGTAATATTTTTAGAAATTAAAAAATATGCTTTTATTTATTTTATTTAAGTTTACTTATTTCGTTGATTTTTTTTTTAAGTATTATGTAAATAAATACAATAACTTATTTAAATATTATTCTAAAAATTTATTAAAGAAATTTATATTTAATATGCTAGTAAATAATGTACACCTTATTTTCTTTATTTTTATCAGAGTTGCAGAATCTTCGGAGCTGCTGTTGAATGTTGGTGGCAAGCTGCTATTAATTGTTAATGAGGACGAATTTTTTCTTTTATTGCCTGCAGAAAAGCCCAAGAAATTCAGTGCTATAAAAACATTTTTTTCAAGACTGTTTTGTTGCTGCAGAAAAGCCTTTTAGAAACTTCATTCCACATCCAAAATGGACATTTTATAAAAAGTATAACCGAAATAAGAAATAAAATAGAAGTAACCTAGCTTAAAAGAAATAATAGTAAATTTAATGAGGAAGGATTTCCCTCATTGATGTCTATTTGTCAAAGGCTGACGAGGAAGGATTTCCCTCGTCAGTCTTTGTGTCATTTGTATCGACGAGGAAGGATTCCCCTCGTCGATACGATTCTGTCAAGCAGGGTAGAGGAAGGATTTCCCTCCCCATCATGAATCTGTCAAGCAGAGGCGAGGAAGGATTTCCCTCGCTGATATAAATCTATCAAGCAGAGGCGAGGAAGGATTTCCCTCGTCGATACGATTCTGTCAAGCAGGGTAGAGGAAGGATTTCCCTCGCCATCATGAATCTGTCAAGCAGAGGCGAGGAAGGATTTCCCTCGCTGATATAAATCTATCAAGCAGAGGCGAGGAAGGATTTCCCTCGTCGATACGATTCTGTCAAGCAGGGTAGAGGAAGGATTTCCCTCCCCATCATGAATCTGTCAAGCAGAGGCGAGGAAGGATTTCCCTCGCTGATATAAATCTATCAAGCAGAGGCGAGGAAGGATTCCCCTCGTCGATACGATTCTGTCAAGCAGGGTAGAGGAAGGATTTCCCTCCCCATCATGAATCTGTCAAGCAGAGGCGAGGAAGGATTTCCCTCGCTGATATAAATCTATCAAGCAGAGGCGAGGAAGGATTCCCCTCGTCGATACGATTCTGTCAAGCAGGGTAGAGGAAGGATTTCCCTCCCCATCATGAATCTGTCAAGCAGAGGCGAGGAAGGATTTCCCTCGCTGATATAAATCTATCAAGCAGAGGCGAGGAAGGATTCCCCTCGTCGATACGATTCTGTCAAGCAGGGTAGAGGAAGGATTTCCCTCCCCATCATGAATCTGTCAAGCAGAGGCGAGGAAGGATTTCCCTCGCTGATATAAATCTATCAAGCAGAGGCGAGGAAGGATTCCCCTCGTCGATACGATTCTGTCAAGCAGGGTAGAGGAAGGATTTCCCTCCCCATCATGAATCTGTCAAGCAGAGGCGAGGAAGGATTTCCCTCGCTGATATAAATCTATCAAGCAGAGGCGAGGAAGGATTTCCCTCGTTGGTATGGGTTTGTCAAGCAGGGTCGAGGAAGGATTTCCCTCGCCATTTTCTACAATAGTTTTGTAATTTTCCTCAAGAAATAGAAAATAAAAGAAACAATAGTGAATTATGTTCTCTTGTTTGTGTCTTATATTTTTAAGATAATTTTCTTTTCTTTCTTTTTTTTCTTTTCTTAATTGTATTAAGAAACCTCTCTATATCCAACCTCCATGTAATGGAAATTTCTTTAAACAAAATTTTTATTAATCCCTAACCCTATGATTATTGCATAATAATAGTGTTTCTATAGATGAAAAAAATTTCTAAGTATTAAATATTTTTCAGGTTTCTGGACAAATAAGGAATCTTATCTTCCCTCAGATCCATAAATAGAGGGGCAATAATGATTTGTATTACCTGTTGAAAAAAAATGAACAATTCAGATTCATTTATTATTATTACTTTCTTCTATATTCAATAGAAGAAAGTATTGGATTCGTAAGAATTTTCGACTTCCGGTTTTCGACGGAGTTACACGTTTCGAGAGGTCTAGAGCACGATTTGACCGTTTTCAGAAAATGTCTGTGTGTGTGTGTGTTTGTGTGTGAAAATTTTGTGGCAACTGTATCTCCGGAATTTTTGCTCAGAATTACATATAAATTTATATGTAGATGCATCTTGACATGAATTAGTGCCTATCAACTTTTGGTATCGAGTGTTTAAAAGGTGGCACTGCTATATAACGATTTCCACAATTTAAAGGGAAGGCTATATCTCAGGTTATATTGCGTACAATCAAACAAAATTTGATGTGTAAGAAGACCATTATGAGACCTTATACTGATTCAGTTTGAATGCTCATCGACCAACAGGTGGCGCTGCTATACAGCGATTTTCGCAATTTCAGGGAAGGCTATAGATAAGGAGCTACTGCTGCACAGAATTGCTATAAATCTATATGTAGATGCACCTCGACCTAAATTAGCGCTTATAAACTTTTAATATCAATCGATCAAGAGGTGGTGCTGTTACACAATGATTTCCGCAATTTAAGGGAAGGCTATGTCTCAGATTCTATTGCATATTATCAAACAAAACTTGATATTCGAGGAGGTCATTATGAAACTTATGCTGATTCAGTATGGATGCTTATCGGCCAATAGGTGGCACTACTATGTTGAAAATTTCCTCGAAAACGGGAATGCTATATCTAAATTTCTGTGGCATATAACAATACTAAACTTGATATATGAGATAACCGTTATAAAAATGCACTTTGTGAGATGTTATTTATAGACAATAAAACTGTCTTTCTTTGAATATTTAGTGTTAGTTTTCTATAAGATGAAAAACATTTGCATTCATTATGTTAGATAATTTTAATAATTAATAGTTTTAATCTATTAGTTGCACTTAGGGAATTTGTATAGAAAAATATAGAAGGAAGTCTTGTGGTGACCACAATATACTAGTTATTTTTATTTTTTATTTTTTTTTAAGTGCTTAGTGGTAAATTCCCACATACCACCCCGACCCCTCTGAAGGGTGGTGACTCTTTTGTTAGAAGCTGTCAGGGAAAAGAGCGATAAAGACTAGCTTATGGCAGTCTGCACTCCTCGTTTTCATTCATAATCGTTCCCTATTTCGTTCAAGATAAACTCGTTATCGGAGAATGATTTGTACTAGACGGTGAAGGTGAAAAGAGAAACATTTTTACAATCCTCATAAGATTTATTGCAAGATAGAAAAAGAGCAGAATTTCTAACGCATTTAAAATTGTAAATTTTGTTTTCTCCTTAATTATCTTTTACAAGTTTATAAAAATTAAATAAATAAACTAATTAATTAAATAATTCATAAATAAATTCATAAATATTAGAATAGCCTGGTGGTTGAATCTTTATTACTTTTTTAAAGTAAGCATTCAAATAAGAAATATAAAAATTCAAAATTTAAGTATAAAAAATGTTCTTAGAAATTACACTATTCATCAAAATAAATAAAAAATGAAATGAATGAATAAATAAAATTAAAATGAATAAATATAAGTAAATATCATCACCTTTTTACTTTCCAAACACTATGGTGAGGAAAGTATTGTAATCATGTCAAAAATCCAAAATTCAGATTTTGATGTTTCTATACGTTTTGAGGTCCCTTGAGTCCGTTTTCACTATTTTTGCGATGATGTATGTATGTGTGTGTGCATGTACGTGTGTATATATGTGTGTGTGCATGTACGTGTGCATGTACGTGTGTATGTATGTGTGTATATATGTGTGTGTCTCTGTGAGTGAACACAATAGCGTCTAAACGCTTTGTTCGAATAAGCTGAATGTTGGTACATATATTGTAAGTCACCAAAGTACGAACCCTATTGATTTTGGTGAATCTAGCACTTATAGTTTTTTTTACAGGGACACCAGGAAAAATTCTTTATCATTAAGGCGTATTGGGCCAAATTTTTAAAAGTGTGATAGCGTCTAAACGTCTTTATTAATCTGAGCAAAAAGTTTGTACACATGTCATAGGTCATAGTTGCATGAACTGTATAGATTTTGGTGAATTTAGCCCTTACAATTTTTTTACAGGGGCACAAAGAAAAATTCTTTATCATTATGGCCTATGGGGCCAAATTTTTAAAAGTGTGATAACGTCTAAACACCCCTAATCAAATATTTATGCAATCTGCATAAAGAAAATCAAGATAAAATGGCAATTATTTGTAGAAAAAGAGCAGAATTTCTAACACATTTAAAATTGTAAATATTGTTTTCTCCAGAATTAACTTTTATAAGTTTATAAAAATTAAATAAATAAGTTAATTAAGTAAATAAACTAATTAATTAAATAAATAATTAGAATATTGAATGCAAATGTGGAAAAAATGTTTATTGATTTATTATCTTTAAATATGAACAGATATTACAATTTTTTAAATAAATTTAAAAATAATACATCAGTTAATGCAACTAAAATATGTCGTTTAAGAAAATAAGATAAACTGTCATTATTTCATTATAGAACTTTAATAAATAAAAGGATCGAAGGAAAATTTTATAGTAAAAAATAGAACAAACCTCTTACCGATTTTAATGAAACTTTGTATAATCATGTACAATTTGTGAAAAAATTACAGTAAGTGTCAAACATACTTGGAGGAGGGGGGGGGGACAGAGGAAAATATACTTAATTTTTAAATTACCATTTTAGCGATTTTAATAATATATTACCACTTAATTTTTATGAAGATTACAATGAGTGTATTATATACCTGGAGGGGGCAGGGGGGAGGGGGGGTAGATGGAAATAAAATATATTTTCCTTTAAAACACCCTATTATAGATTTAAACAGAAACTTTGTATAATAACATACAATTTGTGAAAAGAATCACAATAAGTATCAGACATACTTGGGGGTGGGGTTAAAGACCGATTTTAATGACATATTCTATATCTATCAATTGCTTTTTATGGAGATCTCAAAATGAGTGTATTATATATTTCGGAGGGGGGGGAAGGGGGACGCAGACAGAAGTAAAATATATTATTCTTTAAACTGTCGCATTGTCGATAAAAAAAAAAAAAACTTTGTATCTATGCAACTTTCTGCTTATGAAAAATTGCAATTGCAGTGAGTGTACACATATCTGGACGATTTGCTAAGGGGGGGGGGGGGCAGAGTGAAGAAAATTTTTGTTTTTATATCACCATGCTACCTACTTATATGAAACTTTGTAGGACTATCTCTTTTATTTCATTAAAATTATAGTGAAAGTTACCTATATTGAAGGGGGGAGGGGAAGGGGGTAAATGAAAAATAAAATTTTCTTTTTAAACAACAGTTATTATCGTTTATTTTATTGTTTTATTTACATTTTGTGTAAATACCAGTTAGTATTTATTAATGAAAAATTACAGGGAGGTGCGCAAAAATTCAATGTATGATTTAAATCTGTAAAAAAGTTATTGAAAAATGAAATTTCTTCTTTTAATCTGTCTCTTTTGTCCACCCACCCCCACCCCCCACATAGAAATAAAAAACTTACGCTCTCGTTGATGCTTAACACGAGTTTTATAAGGAGAAATTCAGAAAAGTGCCCTTTTTTCCGCAATCCGGAAAAAAGGGCGCGTTTCTTAATTGTTACTTGTAAAATACTTGCTAAACATGGATGATAGCAAAAATTTTTTGTTTCTACGTGGGGATGGGGAGGGACAGATTAAAGAAAAAAATTCTGTTTTAGAATAATGTTTTACCAATGTTTGATATTAACTTTTAATTAATGTCTGATATTAACAATGTATTGGATTTTTGGATTGCGAAAAAAGGGGACAGGAAAAAAAACACTTTTTTAATTCCTTCTTGTAAAACTGATGCTAAACATCAACGAGAGTGTAGGTGTTTTATATCTACATGGGAGGAAGGACAAAAGAGACAGATTAAAGGAAGAAAATTCATTTTTGAATAATTTTTTTAAAGATTTAAATCATGCATTGAATTTTTGCATACCTCAGTATAATTTTTCATTAATAGTAATTGATACTTACACAAAATGTAAATAAAACAATAAAACAAACGATAATAAGTGTTGTTTAAAAATATTATTTCATTTTCCATCTGTCGCCCTACCCCCCCCCCCCCCCCCCTTATCAACTTTAGTTAACTTTCACTATAATTTTAATAAAATGAAAGTGATAGTCGTACAAAGTTTCATATAAGTAGGTAGCATGGTGATATAAAAACAAGAATTTTCTTCACTCTGCCCCCCCCCCCCTCCTTAGCAAATTGTCCAGATATGTGTACACTCACTGCAATTGCAATTTTTCATAAGCAGAAAGTTGCATAGATACAAAGTTTATTTTTAATCGACAATGCGGTAGTTTAAAAAATAATATATTTTACTTCTATCTGCGTCCCCCTTGTCCCCCCCCCCCACAAATATATCTGTACTGATAAGTATAAAGGATTTAAGTCCAAAAATGTCGATTTTGAGTTAAGTACATAGTCAGACTCAGAAAAAAATTCTCTATCGATTGGTATAAAGGATTTAATTCTATGTCATTTAGTCTTTGAAAAAATCCATTGGTAAAAAAGGGACCAATTTAGAAATTTACCACTCGTGTATGGTATAAAATATTTAATTCAATTTTTCCCGTTATTAAATGAAGGTTGACAACCACTGAATGGTATAAAGGGTAAAAATCAACGAAATACCTTTTCCCGAATCCATTCTTCTGATTTGTTTTTAGCTAGTTAAGCTTTATTTTCCGTCTCCTGAAAAATCAAGAATATGGACTTAAATCCTTTATACAGATCCTCCTTAAATCCTCACTACAGATATAATACACTCATTTTGAGATCTTCATAAAAAGCAAGTGATAGCTATAGAATATGTCATTAAAATCGGTAAAATGGTGATATAAAAAATATTTTATTTTCCTCTGTCCCCCCCCTTCCTCTTTAACCCCCCCCCCCCCCCCCAATCCTTAAGTATGTCTAACCTTACTGTGATTTTTTTCACAAATTGTACGTTATTATGCAAAGTTTTTGTTTAGATCGATAATAGTGTAAAGAAGAATATATTTTATTTCCATTGGTCCCCCTTGCCCCTCCCCCCTCAGGTATATAATACACTCATTGTAATCTTCATGAAAATTAAGTGGTAGTTATAGAATATATCATTAAAATCGCTAAAATGGTGATATAAAGAGCCATTTTATTTTCCTATGACTCCTCCGTTAACCCCCCCCCCCCCCACCACCACCACACACACTCTAAGTATGTCTGACACTTACTGTAACTTTTTCATAAATTATACGTAACCATACAAATTTTTTTAAAATCAATAATAGGGTAATATAAAGAAGAATGTATTTCATTTCTATCTCCTACCTTGCCCCCCCCCCCCCCACGTAAAATGCACTCACTGTGATCTTCATAAAAAGTAAGTCATAGTTATAAAATATATCATTAAAGTCGGTAAAATGGTGATATAAAAAATTATTTTATTTTCTTCTCCCCCCCCCCCTTCCTTTAAGCCTCCCCTCCCACAAGTATGTCCGACACTTACTGTTTTTTCACAAATTGTACTTGATTATACAAAGTTTCATTAAAATCAGTAGTAAGAGTTGATATAAAAACAATTGATTTCTATCGATATGATCCTAGTTCCCCCCCCCCCCTCTTCCCCCAGGTATGTACTAAATGAATGTTGTAGGAAATCAATTGAAATTTCTAAATATGTAATTTGAAAGTCATTTTTTAAATTTATTATTTGATATTTATTATTTTGCGATTTGCGAATTGAAAAAATGCCCTTGTTTGCGGTGCCCTTTTTTCCTGGGATCCGATTATAATATGTTCTGCACTAGAAATTTATGAGAACATATATATGGTGGGGAATTCAGTAGAGGTTACCTATGCCAATGAAGTCAGGAATTTAAAAGTATCCTGTACAGAATTATTCTGTATATTTATATCAACAAAAAGAAATGTAATGGAAAGTAAATAAAGGATGAATTGCTATAACGCAAAAAACGTAATTAAAAACCAGATTTTACCTATTAAATAAAAAATAATTTTAATAACTTTCCTGATTTATTTCAAAGTTTTTTTATTTTTTCTTATTATTACTTTCTTCTATATGTAATATAGAGAAAGTATTGGATTCGCGAAAATTTTCGACCTCCGTTTTTTGAAGGATCTACACGATTTGGATGCCCTGAACACGAATCGATAGCTTTTAGAAAATGTCTGTCTGTCTGTCTGTGGTTTCGTTTTTTCACCGTATCTCACAAACCAATGAATGAACTTCAACCAAACTTGGTATATAGTTGGAACCTGACGGGGCATGGTGCTGATTAGATTTGGGGATCAATCGCCCAGAAGGTGGCGCTGTGATCGCAAAATTTCGTATTTTTCACCGTATCTCACGAACCAATGAATGAAATTTAACTAAACTTGGTATTTAGTTGCACCCTGACATGAACTGGTGCTGATTAGATTTGGGGATCAATAGCTCAACAGGTGGCACTGTGATCGCATTTTATCTAAATTTTTAACATGGCAGCATAAGACAAAATTTCGTATAAATGTGCATAATAAGAGTTATTTTAAACTTGTGATTGTAAAATTAATATCAATTATTGATAATAGTAGTATGTAACTAGGAAAAAAATTTTGTGCATGGGGGGAGGAGGGCATCGCTTCCCCCTCCTAGGGGGGAAATACCCCCCAAGGGGGGGTAATTTTTCACAATGGGTATCTTTCGAAAGGTCTCGTTGATAATAGTAGTAGTTAACTAGGAAAAAATTTTTGTGCATGTGGGGGCATCGGTTCCCCCCCCCCACCGGGGGGGGCAAAACCACCGGTTAAAGTACCCCCCCGGGGGGGCAAAGTTTGAAGATGGGTATCTTTCGAAAGGTCTCGTCAATACCTTTAAAACGAATGGTTGAACCATAAATCTGTGATAATTTAAAACAAAGTTATCGATTTTTTTTACTTTTTTTTTAACGAAATTTAACCAAACTTGGAATTTAGTTGGTCCCCGACATAAACTGGTGCTGATTATATTTGGGGATCAAAAGCTCAACAGGTGGCGCTGTGATCTCATGTTTTCTAAATTTTTAACATGGCAGTATAGGACAAAATTTCGTTTAAATGTACATAATGAGAGTTATTTTTAACTTGTGATTCTAAAATTAATATGAGTTTTTGATAATAGTAATAGTTAACTAGGAAAAAATTTCTGTGCATGTGGGGGCATCGCTTCCCCCCTGGGGGGGGGTAATGGTTGAACTATATTCTGTGATAATTTAAAACAAAGTTATCGATTTATTTTATATTGTTACTGATTGATTATGTATAGGAAAATGTAGAAGAAAGTCTTGTGGTGGCCACAACATACTAGTTTTTAAATTCATTTTATATTCAGTAACAAATTTCGATGCTTATACTGAGTAAAACTTTTATGAAAACAAAAAAAGTACGGTCACTTCTGGTTTCAAAAGTTGCAAGTGACTAATATTTAGATGCCTGTAACTCAAATTCTAAGCAAGATAGAAACAAAATTCAAACTGATTTAGAAAGTTTAAATGTCAGGCTTTAATACTGTTGCGTACTTGGGGGTTCGTGAGTTGTCTGAGAATGAAAGGCCAAACGTACAAAAATTCAGTAATTTATTCACAGAAAGTTCCAGAAAAATACTGGTCTATAAACCAAGTATCAGCTTCAATTCAAACAGTAAACACAGCTTAAACAACAGCTGTCAATAGCAAATCCACAGTACAAACTGTATAACAATAACACTTGAAGCAAGTCTCTCTCAAAGAGGCTCAAGAGCAATGCAAGCACTAGCGAAGCTGGCTGAAGACTGAACTGAACTAACCGCCCTTGGCGAGGAAGCGCTCCTTATATGCTGTTCCATGGAGCCCAGATTTTTCGAGAAAACTCTAGAAAGTGGTCAACCAATCAACTTACAGCTTCCATATTTGGTATATCCCATATAAGGATTTTCTCGCCAAGGTCGCCAAAAAAATCGCCAAGGTGGGAAAAAGTCGCCAAATTTGGCGCCAAATCCATTACGTGCATTACTGGGGCTTTTTAATGCGTTTTTAAGGGAAAATAAGGCCATTTCAACGCTAAAACGACTAGAAATGCACAAAATTAGCACTTTATCAACTTACTAAGCCTCTTTGAAAGAATTTATACAAAAATAAACACAATTATTTACAATTTCGTAACAATACTAAACCAAAAATAAAAAATCTTAGTTTTGACTGAAAATTGCATTTTAAAGGTAGGCAGGCGCCTTAAAAAGTATGTAGGAAAGATTTTAAAACTGAAGCTGTAGGAGATTTGTCCACAATAAATTATTAATAGACATTTACTTTTTTCCCCCCAGATATTTTCGAGTGTGTAAAATTATTACCTCGCTTTATCTTAAAAATATATAGAGAGTATTATACAATGCTATAATTAACTGAAGAATTCCATAATAAAAAGTATAGACCAAAAAAAAAAAAAAAAAAAAAAAAAAAGTAATTTTCTTTCTTTCTTTCTTTCTTTTTTTTTTTTTTAAACAAGTAACTATAACAAAAAAAAAAAAAAAAAAATAATAATAAATAAAAAAAAATAAAATAAAATAAAAATCAACAAATAATGACAAAAAATTAACAGTTTCCAAGTGGTCGTATATTAAAGCTGTAGAGCAAATGGTCTAGATATTACAAATTTCTTTCTATTATGGAAAAGAAATTATACTGATTTTTAGCATAATATTTCATTTTAAAAAATGGGGTACTAATTGTTATGAATTTCAATTTAACATTGAATATGGGAATTTCTGTAACTTTTTTTTTTTTTTTTTTTTTTTTTAATGTTCTGTTATAGACTATTAACACGTTGAGCGCCACGCAAATTTTTAAAATCCATTAAAATTCCATAATGATACCTCCTGTAATAAATGAAAATTAAGCAAATCCTTAATAATTTTTCAATCAGCAAGACTTATTTTCATTTATTCTAAGGCATGCCATGTTTCATTACCTAGCATCGTTTACTATATTCATTTCTTAATATTTCTTCGATATAGCATCAGCATAGGAACACATTGGTGGATTTTAAATTTTTTTTCAGATTTTGGCGATGAAGTAAAATGGCTGTTGCAATTGTAAATAAACATTTTCGCGAGAAACGTCATACCTATTTCGATGCCAAATCTCAAATTTAGTCAAGCGGTTCTATACTTAAGCAATTATATTTATTCATTTATTTATTTTTATTTATTCATTTTTCCAGCGATTTTTCTAAATTAAATTTTAATGATTTTTAAAAGTTTGCATTTTTATTTTCCCGACATGAAAAGAAAGATATTTATTTATTCATTTATTTATTTTTGGAATATGAATGTTACAATCAGTATATAGCTTATGGTAATTTTAATAAATTTTTAACAATCATATTTATGTTATAAAGTTTTTTTTTTTTTCTGAAATTTCCATTTCTTTTTCTTTTTTAAAGAAAATGATAAAGATGCTAGGCCTTTTACGGATTTTTCTATTTATTTTAATTTATTAGAAATTGCCATCATTATTTTCGAAAATTTATCTTCATTTTCAGTGATTTTAAGATGTTAATTGAAAATATTTTAATATAAATTTTTAAGTTAACTAAACTCGTCATATCCTCACATACAAGTTCCTTCTTTTGTAATTTTTTCCCAAAATCTTTAAATAATAATAATAATAATAATAATAATAATAATACCTTAGAACAGAAATATCAATATTTCCATAACGTTAAAAACATCAATGAATTTTTTTTTTTTTTTAATGACAGTACATTGTATGCTACCGAAACCGCATTGTGCAATTAACAATCTTTTTTAAATCGCCGTTTTTAACATTGCTTAATTATTGATATAATACATAACGTACATAACATATGCCTTTCTTTACTAAAGATATTCCATTTCCTGAGCATGAGTTTTCTAAATTTCACTTTAATTATTTAAAAAAAAAAAAAAAAAAAAAAAAAAAAAAAAAGACATTTATTATTAATTTTCTTTTTCTCGAACAGAAGAAAAAAAAATACGACATAAAATTTAAGGTGTAGTTTACCAATAGTGTATCAATACTATCTCATAGACGCAGGTTAAAAGAAACAATACGAACTGCCGTAGTTAAGAAAAGATTATGAACAAAACAAGCCAATATTATCACATTATAATGAGAATAAAATATGGACGGCTCATTGTAAAAGTGCTGTTACTCCATGTTTTTTAAATATAGATATTTTTACTTGTAACACATTTTGCCGCACCTTTCATTATAAAAAAGAAAAAACTCCAATAATTATTGCATTAAAGACACATAAATGGATAACATGTTTTTCTAAGAAAACTAAAACTTCCAAATTTTTATTTCTAAAAGGAAGTTTCTAAGTTATTTGAAATTATTTTTAATATAAAATATAAATTATTATAACTATCATTTGTATTTAACACAAAAATTGATAACACTTAATGAATCTTGACCTTTTTTCCCTATGCATAAATTCCAAAAAAGCTCGTTATTTCAAAATCAATTTCTAAGTAGATTATTCACTTTTACAATGAACGAACCATATAATAGTAAACTAATAATACTAATATAATAATAAAAATAAAATAGGAATATACCAACGGATAATGTGCAAAGGCAACACAAATCCATGTATATAATACAATAAAATAAGTTAATTTCCAAAATTTAGTATGAAATTGGATTATGTTATTTATAACACCCAAAAAATTAGCATTACATTCAAGGTTTCGTTAAGAAAGATTTTCGAAGTGAATATAATTCACACACAGTTACGTAGATAAAGAGTTTTTAAATTAATTGCGCAATAGCGCTATGTTTAATACGAATTCCATATACTATGATAATAATATTTCATTTGTAAATAATCAAACACAAGAAAGGAAGACTTAATTTAATAATTAAACAGCCATATATGGAAGTGAAAAGTTTCACAAGGAATAAAGTTAATGTGAGTGTTTTCTGAAACATGTATAAATGAGATCATACATAGTATAGCAAATATGAATAAAGTAAAATAATAATAATAATAATTATTATTATTATTATTTTTATAAGAGGAGGCCATCAAGGCTTAAGATGGGTGAAGTGAGTTAAATTAGTTTGCCGTACGTGCTGTACGCCCGATTTTTCCCAAGTGCTCTGTAAGATCATACGTTAGCATCGTAAAATTATAAATAAAAATAGTAATTACTGCTAAAATATATAAATAAAATAACCTGATGTGAAACAACCACACGGCTTCCATTACCAAATATTACACATATTATATGAGTGTTTTGGAGATATAGTGATAAAAAGACATAAATATGACATAACGAAGTACAAACCTTAAAATTTTCCAGGTGAGAGAAACTTGATACACATGTAAAGATATATAAAACAAAGTTTACACAGCGATCTATAAAAAAAAAAAAAAAAAAAAAAAAAAAAAAAATTGAAACACCAATTTTTGAGATCTAAAACTGACCTACCTAATCAAAATGGCTGTTAATTTTCCTTTAATAATCACATAATACATAATAAAGGAAATCTACAATTGATTAATGCAACAATTTTTAAGAAAATCGTTACAAATGTTTTTCAGGTGCCGACTTTTACCAAAACCTGGCAAAGAAAAAAAAAAAAAAAATCGTACAGCATTTTTAAATGAATCTACTTGCAAAACCTGAAATTGAGCTATTAATACAGAATGTCTATCAATTTTCCTGAACTAACCAACAATATCATTCGTAAAGACATTTAATAAAATGTTTATATAGCAACTTTGAAGAAAATCGTTGGAGTTGTTTTTGAGATAAGGACTTACAGTCCCACTTCAGGTTGCCAAAGATCCATTTCTAGTTTTCCAATTTTCACCAAAATTTAGAAATTCCATCTGTTCACCTGACCTGTCTCAATTCTGAAGTTTTGTAGTTTCGGAAATATGATAGTCAGAAGATTCCCCACATACATACACACCCACACACTGACCAAATGCCAAAAACTACTTTTTTGGACTAGGAGACCTTAAAACGTGTAAATCAGGTGAAAATTCTACATCGAATTTTTTGGCCGAATACGATACTTACATTACCTACTGTAGCCGTATAATAGGGGTAATAAATAAATAAGAAAGTAAAATAAAATAATAAATAAAATAAATAAGCAAGCTAAATTAAACCAACGTGAAAACTATAAAACATTTAATTACATTACATAGTAATTTTATGATACAGAAAAACGGATTTCAGTTTAAAAATGTGATTTGAAACTATCTACGAATTGAATTATTTCATAAAATTTAAATAGTATATATATATATATATTAAATATATAAAATAAAATGGCTCCACCGACCATTTATTCATTTATTATTATTATTATTGTTATATATGTATATATATTAACTGACTTAAATTTTGTTCTGTCTGTCTGTCCATACACATGTATCAGTTTTTATTTAGAGGAAAATGTGTGTCATCTTCCTCTTTCCGGAAAAATTGTAGGTTTCTACTTCATTAGGTCAATTATATGTCTTTTGAGTGCAATTCTCTTCAAAAAGTGCACATAATACTTGTATAATGTGTAATAGGAGTCGTGTGGTTGTTCTTTTTTTTAACGCATTAGCGTTAACTTTTCACTAATCATAGTGAACAATATACGCACCTAAATTTGAATTAACATTTAACTAACAATTTCTAAAGCAATTTTGACAAAAACATTATAAGATGAAATTTTTATAGGAACAGGTTTTATATCCGTCGTCCTTGGTGAAAAAGAAAAAGTGATCGTCAAGTTATCTAGCGAACATATTTATTTCCTTTCAAAAATCATGGTTATTTTAATAACGTATATTAATTAACCCGTTAGCGCCCAGTGTCCTCATTTGAGGACAGCTAATAAAATGACACGTATATTTTTTTGTGGTTTCTTCGAATGATTTCTGCTTTTTAGTGACAGTTTATAGCGTCACTCTAAACGATCCCTGAAAGTTTTATGTGCCTACTATTAATTATTATTTCATAATGTGGATAGTCATTTTAAGATTTTTCATTCGTCGCACATACATTTGCTTTTTGCGCAGGTATACTAACTTAAATCAAGTTGAATAATAATATATATTATAATACTTTACTTTCGAAATCTTCGTCAACATATAACAGGATATTAATCTGTTATCTCAAAGTTTTTCTATCTCAAAGTTTTCTCGCTAGAACACTAAACGTCAATAAATGAGGATAGCCTTGAAATTTAAAACTATCAGAAGAATTGTTTAAGTTAATATATTTTTTTGTCAGTTGTGTATATTAATTTAGAAGTGAAATAATCAGATAATAATATTTTACAAAATTAATTCGGGCGTTAACGGGTTAATTACCCAAGATTACTATGAGCTCTTGATGCTCAATTAGCTTTCGTGCTAAGTATACTATTCTCAGAAATAATTTTTTTTATGTTTTCTTTCATTATTCATATAAAAAAAATATTTCATGTTTAAAAAGAAAAGATTGGTAAATTGTTTTTGGCGCTAAATGAAAACTAATATTTAAATGACTAAATTTTAAAACTATTATAATATTATTTTCTTATTTTAATTAAATAATAATAATAATAATAATAATAATAATAAACATTTCAAAAATGGGGCTTCGAGATGCACTAAGACTCCTCAAGCGAATTCTTGTTGAATCTCTTGACTGTACGAGTACCAACCTTACGCTTCGCTGTCCACAGACACACCGACACGCACATACATTGGTTATATATAAATAAAATATATTTATATTAAATTCCCTTTAAAATTCCTTCTTTTATAAGTTTACGTTTTTTGTAACCGAAAAAGTATTAAAATTAGAAAAATAATTTTATTAACTTTTTAATACATTTAAGTTAATATAACTGTTCAAATAAATTTAAAACACCAAACTTATTTAAGTTAACTACTTATCTAATCGGCTTCTGTGGGGAATTATTCAACTGTTTGGTTTCCGTTCTCATTCTTTTCATTATTGTCATTAAAAAATATATATATATTTGTGTGTGTGTGTGTGAGTGGGGGGGGGGATTTTTTTTTTTTTTTTACCTAAATTTAAAATTTTTTTTTTTTTCTTTTACTAAACAGTTGTTCTGCGTAATACTGCTCAAATAAAGTGAGATATATGTAATATTTAATTCCGTTGTTTAAGTAATTTTAAAAGATTTTTTTCCGTGCAATTATTTACCAATTCATTCACTGTATTCAATAAAAAAAAACAGCAAATAATCAGCTTCCTTTGGAAAAAAATCAATCCTCTCTTCTCAATCTCCTTCCCCGTTCCCTCCCTTCTTTGAGGGACCATCTTTAACAAAATTACTCAAATGCAAGAAAGGTAACCCTACTCCGTACCAAGTGATAATGATTGATGATCAGTTCCTCCCACGGTGGTGTGTGGGATATAATCGTGCTTAGTGTGATCACCCTCCCCCCCCCCTTCCTTGTCAAAGATTTCGGTCCACACTGCACTGAGGGGGGAAATCTCATTAATCAAGGAAGTCATTTCCTCTAACTAAAGCAGTCACAACCCTTGAGAGGGGGACAGAACACTTTGGGTGCTCTGTGGGAAGATAAGATTAACTGGATTCGGACCTAGCACTTCCCATCCACAAGCACTGAAAACAGAACTTCGCTGTCACTGGTATTTTAGCTATGAGAGAAAACCTTATACAAAATAAATGACTTTAACACTTTATTTAATCATTAATGATGAATTAAATGACCGAGAATATTTTTAACTTAAAATTTAAATAAAGCAAAAATTCGTTTGGTTTAGATAAATAAAGGAGAGAAACCAAAATATATTCATGCATTATACTAAATGTAAAATATCGGGAAAAAAAAAAAAAAAAAAAAAAAAAAAAACAGATCTATGGCATTAAATTAAATTTAATAAAATAGTCTTTTTTTTTTTAAGTACTTAAAAAAATAAAAAATAAATAAATAAAAAGAAGGAAAGAGAAATGACAGCAGGTTTTGCAACAATTCCTGTAAGAGTAATTTACAAAAGTCACGGTTGATTGCATATTAAAATTACTAAAATAAAATGCTGTCATGTCTTTTTAACATCTATATTTAGAACATTTACATTAAAAAAAGCAGCACGATTATCTTTAAATGCGTCCATTCTCTTATCGAGTAATAAAAAAAAAAACATTTCTGTGTACAAATTCGGCGAAAATATTCTTTCCGGCATTGTAAACCTAGTTGGAGACGGAATTTTTTTATATAGTGGTGTGATATAGTCAGTAGAAGGGGTCGATGACATTTGCACTTTTGTTAAACATCTAACATATTATTTTAGTAAAACTAAAATAAAACAAATACTTTTGTGCAAAACTTAATAAAACTTTAATAATACTACGTTTTAACATCTTGTTTATGCAGGTAAAACATACAACATGCATCACAGATACCTGTGAACCCTAGCATGTGTAACATTTACAAAAAAGAAAAAAAAAAAAAAAAAAAAATTCGGAGAACGACCGTTCTCCACACAGTCATAATCCAAGTCTCCAGAAAAATTATCTGAAATTTTCAGTCCTTCCAAAAATCTTGATGATATGAAAAAGGGGGGGAAACTATTTTCCCACACGAAAACCACCAATCAGACAGTCTTTGGTCATGTGAAATATACACGTTCACACCCAGTTCAACAGTTCATTGGTGTTTTCTTCGGCGCCAGAAAGGTGGGGTACCACCCTCGCTTGGGGTGCGCAAGGCGGCAACATCAAAATCAACCGTGAAATCGCGGCGACTTTAAAACTAGGAGGGTGAAAACCCGCATGCAACGTCCGGTCTTATGAGTCTGAAGACAGTGTGGCTCCATCGACCTCACACGGGCAGTCGAGTACAATAGACACAACCTTGACGATGTTACAGTGGGCGTGATTTCTTCGGAATTCTGTGGCTGGCCTAATAAGTATCTGACGACAAAAATTTTAGTGCTGATATTGTTAACATACTACTACAATCAGGAGTCATGAACGATGTCTGAAAATAAATGCAACCGGCTCGTACATAAAACTTTTATTTCTTAAAACACTAATAAAAAGAAAAGAATTGTTAACAAGGATTATGTTGTAAAATAAACTACGGTCGAATTTAAAATATTTCACTCCTAGCAATGCCACCTCTCAGATCAGTAACTCTATAATTCTTCTACTGAAAGTTAAAACTATTATTTTAATAAATCCCTTTCTCTATCTTGCAGAAATAATTCTGTAACAGGTGAGAATTTTTTTCTTTGTATTTATTCTATTGTTTTCGAAATCTAATTTATTTTTTATTTAAGGTTCTGTATCAATGAGCGCCAAGATCATTCAATCAAGCCCCATGTTAAGCTATAGTGAAATTTGCAATATTATTATTCATTATATAATACATATTTTTAAATTCCATTTTCATACTCAGAAAATTCTTGACTTTTAAATCAGTTCTTGTTTCAAAAAATGACTTAAAAAAAAAAAAAAAAAATCTTTCAAATTCATTTTGAAACTTTAAAATGCAAAATTGACTGTAAAATGACTGTAAAATATAACTGGCACAGAGCGGTTCTTTAATCGAATAACACTTTTATTTATTTATTTATTTATTTATTTATTTATTGAGCGGTTCTTTAATCGAATATAACTTTTGAAAAATAATCTGCGGTTCAGTGGTATTGACATTTTAAGAACATAAAGAATCAAAATTAATATGCCGGATTGCTTTGAAAACAAGAGAATGAATAAAATAGAACGATGCATAGGGGAAAGTTGTCCAAAACGGGGACGCTAACATATCTCTGTCCGCACAAAAAAATCTATAAATAAAGAGAATTCGGCAAAGCACTTCCTGATTAGAGCATGTCTTAGACTATCAAATGGCAAAGTTATTTGAAAGAAAATATCATTAGTATAGGCAGAAAAAGCATTTTTCTGAAAAATGTGCAAAGTCCCCGTTTTGGACAACCGGTTGGGTAAAATGGGGTACTCATAAGAAATAGCGTAAATTCAAGTCCTAATGCGAATTAGGACTTAATAAACCTCCTTATAAGAAAAAACTTGGATTACAAAGAAAAAGTGAAGTTAATGCAAAATCAAAATGCAGATAAAGTATTTTGTTACCTTTTTCAACAGTTACTAGCATGACACAAAAAATAATCAAACACAAAAGTCATATGTGAAATTTATATCGCTTTCTTTAACACTTGAATAGGCTTCATGTGCCCAACCTCTACGGCTGCTACATTGGATCCACACATCTTTGTCTTTCGAGTCAATGTAAAGTTCACTACAAAAAATGCAAGCGTCCTCGCTATTCTGTTCCTCATCAGATGATAACATTGGGTCTTGAATTATTTTTCTTCTCTTTTTTAGCTTTTGGATAGCTAGGATTTGGTTCGGTGGGTTTCTTGACCAATTTCCTTTTCTGTTTATTCTGCTTTGCATTTTTCTCCTGTTCCACAGCTTCCAATTCTGCTTTGTAAGGTGGTGAAGTGAGTAAAACAGTTTTACCTCTCCTCTTGTCATTCACTCATTTTTGCAAACGTTCAGTTTCTTGTGGTAGATGCATTATTATCTTAGGCGAAGTGTTAAAAGCTGAACATTTCTGGGGTTAGACGACCCCGTTTTGGACTACCGTCAATGTCCCCGTTTGAGGCGACCATGACGTGTGCTAAAAACGTGGCGTTTCTTCGCACACGTGACAGAAAAAACTATAAAGCAATATGTGAAAATGTAAATTAAATCTAGACGAATCCATAACATACTTACCAAAGTCGAACATTCAAAGGTCACTTGATAAGATACAATACAGTGTACGGCCACAATCGAAATGAAAATCGCAAAAATTTGAAAAATTTGTAGAAAATAACAGATCCGTCAAAATATGTCAACAACTAGATTCAAACTTGCGTATAGTCGAATTAGAATTATCGTAGACTATTGGATTCAAAGAGGACAGCATTAATCAACGAGAAACTGAACGTCCCCATTTGACCCGCCGTCCCCGTTTTAGACAACTCTCCCCTACTTTTTCTGATGGTTTAATGATTATAATAAAATAAAAATTCTATTTACAAATTAAATATATTATTTACAAAAAGGAATACTTAATGGAACATAATTCCCAAATCTAATTAACTCTCATAGAGAGAGATCGAAAATTCTGTCTTCGAACACAGCCGAAGCATCCAAAAATCTAAAACTAAACTTATTGGCTGTTGCCAAAATCTTTTAACAAAATATAGGTTCTTTTTTCTTTCACTGACGACGCAGCGCCGTCTAAAGGGAATTGATTTTACTACACTTTTATTTATTTAGTTATTTTTATATATAACTAGCAGGCTTTGCCCGCTTCGCTGGTCATTATATTGAAATGAATCCCCAAAACAGCATATCATTGATAATAATAAAATATCTTAAAAAAAAAAAAAAAAAAACATTGAAATCCGTCAAAATCTAATTTTAAGTTGCCCAATGCCTTCGGCAGTCCCTTACCTGCTTTTTACTCCCCCTCCCTCGCGGTTACAGTTGAAAGTTTTACAAAATCTCAGTAAAGTGCATATTTCGCACACTTAATTAACATTCATACACCAAAATTCGCCATTCTTAGGTAATTTGGACGGATTTAAGCTTCAAAATGTGGTTTTTGCCCCGCCCGCCCCAAGAGAAAGGAGGGGCGGGGGTAAATTTCCAAAATTACTTTATATTTCATGTTGCATACACATACCTGACCGACACATAAAAAAAAATTGAGATCATGAAATTATTTAAAGCTGAGCTATGCTTTAAAACTTTTTTTTTTTTTTAAATCTCTCCTCCCGTTCTTAAAGGAGGGAAGGAGGAGTGAATTTCGCAAAATCTCTTCATACTATGAGTTAGATACATATAATCGTCCCTTACATAAAAAATGTCCAACCTTAGATAATTTAGTGCAGCGTTACGCATGAATACATGTTTTTGCCCCCCATTCTCCAAAGGGCGGTAGGGTGGAATTTCATAAAATCCCTTTGTAGTGTGTGTTCAGTTCGATTTCCTCGTGTGTTGAGTACCCTTCTTCCAAAATCTTTTCCCTTCCCTCCCCACTTAAAAATCCAAAATTCCAAAATCGCAGAAAATAATTTTTTTGTACTGAAGTCTGGTCTTTCCATCTGCAATTTCTTCACCGTTAAGTAATTTGGAGCCGAGTTAAGCCTTCTGCCCCCCAAGGAGACGGTGGGGGGGGGTATTTTGCAAAACTCCGTCTTAGTTGGGGGTCAGACTCCGAAATCCAACCTGGTCACTAAAATTTGTGACCCTCTTTCCCACAGAATCGTCATGGCAGTGTTGAGTCAGTGAATCATTGAGTTTACTCTTTTATATATACAGATTTGTTTATATTTTTTATGGACTACTTGGCTTAAAGTTGTTGTCACAAAAATAGAGTCCTTGGCGAAAAATGTCCTATCTACTTCAGTATTAAAATTAAAAATATACCCAGGATTATCAACTAATAAAGCTCTTTAATACAGATCTGAATTAGCTTTCATTTTCTTATTATTTAATTTTGATAATGACGTTATGTTGTCATGTGCCTAAGCAAATTTAATATGTATTATTTTTTTTATTATTATTCGCGTGAAATATTTTTTGGCAACAATTAAAAATTAAAATAAATTATTTTAAAATTTTATTATAGAAGAAATATTTATATTATACATAATACAGAAGATTAATTAAAAATTTACATTTTTTCCGGTATAAATAGTAGCCTATGTCTTATTCCAGACTATTACCTATCTCTATACAAAATTTCATCCAGATCCGTTTAGCCGTTGTGGTGTGATTGAGTAACAAACATCCATCCAAACTTTCGCATTTATAATATTAGTATAGATAGTTATCGTGTGCATGTGTTAGATTGAGTTATTTTGCTATCAAATTGACAAAATTTTAATTTTAAATTTCAAAACTCTGTCGTTCTTGGCGCTTATTGTATTTGGTGATCAAAAACGTAATACGAAAATATGTATGCCAGATGTATATTTTCGTAATATGCATTGTACGAAATATTGTTTCATATTATTCATTACTCTCTTAATATAAGTTGTTAAAATAACCATGATTTTTGAAAGGAATTAAATTATGTTCGCCAAATAATTTGTCGATATATATTTTTTTTTTCTGCTGAGGATGACCGATATCAAATCTATTCCGCTGCAATATCGTATCTTATATCAGATACTTTATTTAGACATTTGGAAAGAAATTTGACTTCAAATTATGATAGAATATTTATCATTTTCCTTTTAATTAATGTATTAGTTGGATATTTATTGTGTAAATATCATCCTTTGAAATGAAATGTTTGTGTTTTCAATCGAATATAAAAGTTTGCCATTTTTTTTTCCTAGAGTTTTGATATTAAAAATGCAAATTTTGTCAATTTTACAACAAAAATAACTTAATCTAACGCATGGACATGATAACTAATACCTATCTATACCTAAATATGGGGATTAAAATCGGGAAATAATTTTCCTGGATTTTTAATAATTTTTTACAAAAAATCCAATGGGCGTTTAACATAGGACATATTTTTCTTGAATCCACAAACGGCCAGTGACGTCATCACTTCGCTTGCGTATAGAGTTCTAACAGATGACGTCATGCTGAGGGACAGTTGACCTTACTGACCCATTTTACCATTGCGGAATAGTGTTAAAAATTTGTTGTAACACAGTGTTGTAAATGTATTTGTAAAAGCATAAAAAAAAAATCGACTACTAAGCTTCCAAAGGCATGAAAAAAGTAGCGCTGTCCTTCAGCAAAGTACGGTTTCTAAGAAGAAAGTCACGTGGGTGTTAGAACCTAATTAGCACTTTATCAATGTGTAAAAGAAATTTTTAATTAAAAATGACGTCAATATTTGTGAGATGCATAATTTTTTTTTTGTTTAATTTTTTATCGTTCACTTTTAGATAAATGTATTTATTTTCCTGTTGAAAAAAATAAATTCGTTTTTTTTTTTTTTTTTTTTTGGCAACAATTAAATTATGGATAAATTTAAATGGCTAATTTTTTGCTATTATTAGCTTACAAAATAGCTATTTTATGCATAAAAATCGCAAAAACAAATTTTTTTTTGGAATAAAAGGTAGCCAACTTTTTAAGTTAGGGTATAAGCTATCTCCATTACAAATTTCATGGAAATCCGTCGAGCAGTTTTGGCGTGAAACTCAGTCAAATAAATTCACGGACATAACTCTAGAAAACGTTTGTATGGGAAATAGAAAAGGGCTGTTTTTAGGGTTTTCCCGGAAATTATTCGATTTTTTCTCGCCTTTTAAACCTTCCCTAGACCTCCACGAACATTTCAAGACTAAGATAAGATAAATCCGTTCAGCCGTTCTCGAGTTTTAGTGAGACTAACGAACAGCAATTCATTTTTATATATATAGTTTAGCAAACGTTAGTAATTGTTAGCAAAGCTTTTATTCGATTTAATAGCACAAAGACTGATATATATATATATATATATATATGAGTTTTTCTGTTGGGATTTGGTTGAGCTGATTTGTTGTATCGTTTGTTTTGCGGTCTGTTAAAAATTAAGTTTGGTTTCTTTATATATGTGTATTTCATCCCCTGATGTTTTTTTTTTTTTTTTTTTTTTCACCTTTCTGAACTTCTCCTACATACAGAAATTGTTCATTCTTATTAGTCTTTGTGGTTTTGGTGATCTTGTATCCGTTGCTTGTTTTCTACTGCGCTTAATGGGTCATTAATGTTCATTACAGGGTTCTCTTTTTTCACCTTGAAATATTGTCCTAGAGTTAACCTTCTTTTCATCAGAGTCTGATTACACGGTCCTATTTAAATTTTCAACAGTTATTGTACAGTGGATTGGCGTCAGTGCTATTGTTGAACTTGATAATTGAATCAATTTGGGAAATCTTGTTGCTTTGTTTGGCATGTGTATGTCTCTTTGGTGAATTGTTTAACTAACTACTCTTCGTTCTCATTCTTTGCTTCTACTACTGAAAGGATTATTGCCGAAACGTCAGTGGAGGCCCTCTGTTGAGACTCAAAACGGTATTGGGCTGTGTCTATCTGTCTGTCTGTCTGTTTGTCTGTCGCGCGATAGCGGCCGCAAAAATAGCGCTATTGACTTGAAATTTGGTACACATGTTCATGAGCCCCACGAAATCAGCTGTATACTTTTTGGTATGTATTCCATTTGTAGTTCGTATACAGGGACACGCCAAAGTTTTTCTTATCATTACGGCCTATGGGAGGAATTTGTATGTATCGCGATAGCGGCCACAAAAAATCACGCTATTGACTTGCAATTTGGTACACGTGTTCATGTGCCCCACGAAATAAGCTGTATAGTATTGGGTGTGTATTCCATTTGTAATTCGTGTACAGGGACACGCCAAAGTTTTTCTTATCATTACGGCCTATGGGAGGAATTTGTATGTACCGCGATAGCGGCCACAAAAATAACGCTATTGACTTGTAATTTGGTACACATGTTCATGAGCCCAACGGAATCAGCTGTATAGTTTTAGGTGTGTATTCCTTTTGTAGTTCGTGTACAGGGACACGCCAAAGATTTTCTATCATTACGGCCTATGGGAAGAATCTGTATGTACCGCGATAGCCACCTAGCTGTTGACAAGCTAGCTATTGACAAATCAAGCTATTGACATCCAATTTTTGCCGAAACGTCAGTGGAGGCCCACTGTTGAGACTCAAAAGGATTCTGGGTTCCGTCTGTCCGTCCGTCTGTCTGTCTGTCTGTCGTGCGATAGCCGCCGCAAAAATCACGCTATTGACTTGAAATTTTCTACACATGTTCATGATCCTCACGAAATTAGCTGTATAGTTTTGGGTGTGCATTCCATTTGTAGTTCGTGTACAGGGACACGCCAAAGTTTTTTTTATCATTACGGCCTATGGGAAGAATTTTTATGTACCGCGATAGCGGCCCCAAAAATAACGCTATTGACTTGCAATTTTGTACACATATTCATGAGCCCAACGGAATTAGCTGTATAATGTTAGGTGTGTATTCCATTTGTTGTTCGTGTACAGGGACACGCCAAAATTTTTCTTATCCTTACGGCCTATGGGAAGAATTTGTATGTACCGCAAGAGCGGCCGCAAAAATCCTTCGATTGACTTGCAAATTGGCGCACACGTTCCAGCTTTGCATATAAGTAGCTGTATAATTTTTATTGCTATATTTTTTATAAACTGTGTACAGGGACACGCCAAAATTCTTAACATTACGGAGTATGGGGTGAATTTCGTTTAAACGCATTTTAATATCATTACTTTGGAATGAAGAAAATGAAACTAGAGTACGTGAGTAAGATGCTTAAACTTATGTTGTTTGAAGAAAATATGTGCTCTTAAGCTTTCTAATTAATGCACAGGACCTTACAAAAGTGTTCTGACAATGTCACTTAGTCATCCATACGATGTTACATTTGGAACAATTATTAATTTTAAACGCAAAATAAGCTGAATAGTTTTTACTGGTGTATACAATGTTTATGGTTCGTTTACAGAGACACACAAAAGAATTTCGTAACATTAAAGCCTATGGACAAATTTTTATTTAAGCGCGCACTTATGCTGAATTGAACTTAATAAAGTTAACATACATTATAAAGATGCTTAAAATCATGTTTTCTCTTAAAAAAGGTTATGTATAGACTAAATAATTTATGGGACCACACACAATAATTCCGAGTATGTACTGTAATCATCCAAATGATGTCAAATTAATTTGAAAAATTAATGAGTTATAATTAATTTGGTTTATTCTTATTATTGGCGTTTATAATGACTGTGGCTACTTTTCCGGGATACATAAAGGAATTTCGTACTATTAAGGTCTATAGTCGGCATTTCTTAAAAGTGTATTTTAACATGGTTACACACCATCAAATATAATGAAATTTTATTAGAATTTTAAAAGCATGTTTTCCTGTTGAAAATATTGGGCATAGAATTGATAATTAGTTTAAAGGTTACGCAAAATATTTCCGATATGCTATGTAATTTTTTTTGTATGAAATTTGGTATTTATGAATTTCAGGGAAATAATACAAGACCGTCGTTTATAAGAATACATATTGTTGCGTACTTGGGGGTTCGTAAGTAGTCCGAGAACGAAAGGCGAAACTTGCAAAAATTCAGTGATGTATTCACAGAAAGTTCCAGAAAAATACAGGTCTATAAACCAAGTATCAGCTTCAATTCAACCAGTAAGCATAGCTTAAAAAACAGCCGTTAACAGCAAAACAACAGTACAAACTGTTTATCAATAACACATAAAGCAAGTCTCATTCAAAGAGGCTCAAAGCAAAGCAAGCATTTGACGAAACTGACACAGATCTGAGATTGGCCGCCTTGGCTAAAAAAATGCTCCTTTTATACTATTCTATCGTACACAGACTGTTCTGGAAAATTATCGTATCTCATCAGCCAATGAGATTAGAGCTTTCATATTTGGTATATCCCTAATAAGGATTTTCTCGCCAAGGTCGCCAAAAAAATCGCCAAGGAGGGAAACAGTCGCCAAATTTGGCGCCAAATCCATTTCTTCTCTTATATGGTGCTTTTAATGCGTTTTTAAAGGAAAATTAGGCTATTTTAACGCTAAAACGACTAGAAATGCACAAAATTAGCATTTTATCGACTTACTAAGCCTCTTTGAAAAAATTTATACAAAAATAAATGCAATTATTTACAATTCCGTAACACTTTATATGATATACAAATAGGTATACAAAGAGAGATACTGCGGGGGGTTGAGGGGGCTAATGTATCTGATTGTGGTAATAAGTTGATCGAATCAATATATACTATTATATAATAAGGAATAAATAAAAATGACCTATTGAAAAATGTCTGATGCAAATAGGACGTTGAGGCTCCTGATCTGCAGATCCACTAGTATATATATATATATATATATATAATGTATTTGATTTTAGGGGCTTCTAAAAGCTCTGCACACATGATTTAAATTTCAAAAAAAAATTTAAGAATGTTTTTAATATTTGTGAAGGTAGTTTAATATATTTTTTATCTTTTTCAATGAAAATTATAATTATAGTACAAATGTTAACTTTTTAATTGTGTCCTCCTTTATTTTTTCTTTCGTATAGTTCCAGGATAATTTTAAATTTAGAAACTTTTATATTTTGAAGTTCATGGTAAATTTAAGAATTCTTTTCTTTCTTTTTTTAATTTAAGTAATGCTGTCTAAATTTTATATTTTGTTTATGTACTTACATATTACTGCTAGATATATCCGTAAATGCCTATATGTTAACTACTGACATTTTGTAAAATAAGGACAATACTTTTTTTATTATTATTATTACTAGTGGGCTCTGCTCCTTACTCACTCCACTCACCATCCCTTCACCCCAACTCCCCGATTCGCTTCGCACATTAGCACTTGCGGAGCTCTACCTGCCTATTCACAGCATTGCCTTTCATTGAATAGGAATATTAATAATACAGTTAATCTGAATTAGTTGAATATTAATAATACAGAGATCTTTAATCCGCACACCTTGGTTCTAGAACTTGTGCAGATTATAGATTTTTGCAAATTATAGATCAATGATGCCATTTCCTCGCTATAAGAATTATAGTATAATGTACATAAAACAATAAACTTTATTTAATGAAGCTAGAATTAGAATTGTTTGTTTTTATATAATGTAATGAAGGTAATAAATATATAAAACAATAAAATTAATTTAATGAAGTAGAAGCAATGTATAATTTAAACCCTTAAATGAGTAATTCATTAAAAAAAACTGTACTCCTGCTTCTGGACTGTGATTAGCAGTATGCAGCCAGATACTTGCAATGTGATCAGTTTGATGCAGTTTTTTATGACTGCATTGTAGATATTATCCTCAACACAAATGCTGGTATAAATTTTTCCTTACATAGTTTTGTGTATTTTGAAATATCACCTTTAAAAGAACATTTACACTAATGGTCCTTAAACATCTGTGAATATAAGCAATCCCACGAACGCATATGTCATATTTTTCCAACCAATGAGCAATACCGTTACTGGTAGGAGTTAGAAATCTGCATTTGCATGTGTTTTATTTAATCACTAACTGAATATTATTCAGACGATGTTCCGATTCACTAAAAAAATATAAAATAATAAAAGTATAATTTTTTTTTTCTTTTAAAATTAATTATGTATATCTAAATTAAATTTTACTCTTTTTTTTTTTTTTTTCCTTTTTCATTTTAGTATGCGAATTAACATCATATTTTCTCATATACATCCAAAATGTCAAATTTTCATTACTGCAGAATTTTTCGTTTACGTTTGCAAAGTGAGTGTGGATTATAGACAATTGCGAACTATGGGTATGCAGATTATAGATCCTCAACTGTACATGATACAAGACAAAAGTAGAACATGTATATTATAGAAATTCCCATCTTTGAATCACATTGAAATGCACAATATGTAATACTTTATGGTTTTTTGGATAAAATAATACATGAAATGTCTGTTTTTACGTTCGACAACTTAATAGCACTTTGTCTCTATTTTGTGCGGAAACATAGCTAGACACAGAAAATAAACAACGATGACATTGGCATTTTTATTTATTTATTTATTTATTTACTTTTTTTTTTTTTTTTTAGAGCAGAGAGAAATTCATAATATCTATGCCATTTAGAGTTGCGGTTTTAGTATATAACTCCCATGGAGATTTTTAAATTTTCATCACTATTTGGTGATGTCTCTTCACCGATACAGTGTGTCTCTTCACCAATTTTCGGTGCACGAGCCGCCACTAACGCGGTCCCCGATGAAAATGACGCTCGTCTGCAATTTTGAATCGTTTTTTCGTTAGACATGGGTCGACGTTTTAATTATTATCTCCGCTAATTAGGGTCGCATCGTTTAGCAAATTAGATAATGTGCATCTGCGATAAATTCTCCGTCCGACGGTTCCTGTCCGAAGTCCGCGCGACCATTAGCAGCCGAGCTTTAGCTGCTTCAAGCCGATTCTCACAGACAGACAGACAGACACACGCACGCGTACATATTTTAATAATATAAGAGATTAAACAAGCAATAGAATTAGGCGGAATGTGGGAGATTAGCCAATAGGAAGTTAAGCAACATTAGTCGTGAAAAATGTAGAAAGAATTTAAGAAAATGGAGACTAATGTGAAATTTCCAACAATCTGACAAAGAACCTCAAATTATCCAAATTAGTAGATATATAAATGTGTGTAAGACGATTTTCTAATGTGTAATTTTACAAAAAATTCTGCTTCGTACTACTTATGGTCTGCCTTAAAATTGCAATTATTTGCAAAAGAAACTGAATTATTTACATTCAATTTATACATATTCAAGATTTTTTTTTTTCTTCTTTTATTGCTGTACATCATTCAGATTTCTCCATTCTTCTCATGTTATCTCATGAATTTTTATTGCTTCATACTACAAGAATATCATATTCAAAAGTGAAGTTTATCGTATTCTATTTTTTGAATATTATTCTTTGAACAAGTTGTTTTTCAACTTAATGAGCCTTTTTTTAATTTAAAAATTTTGATTGATCAACCTTGAAAGTTCGTTTCAGATAAATTGGAGTGGAAGGCTTATTTTTGTTCGATTGTTGGCTCGGTGACCTTACCAACGAATATTATGCGGAAAATGCTGGACTAGTTATCAGCCAGGGTAGCTCTGCGGTAAAGCATCCATACGTTAAGCGGTTGGATCCGGGTTCGATTCCCGGCTCTGGCATTTTTCACGTAGTTGGTATAAAAAATCAGCTTTTCACTCCAATTTATCTGAAATGAGCCTTATATATATGTATAAATTTAAATATTTCTATTAGAGATTGAAATTTAGAGACCAAAGTTTACTTAAAGAAGTATATATTTATATTTATTTAAAATGATAATAATAATAATAATACTAATAATAATAAAGTTCTAACTAATCCAAAAGGTGACATGTTCAAAGGGTAATTAAAAAAAAAAAAAAAAAAAAACAGAATTCCATAAACTTTACTTTTGAATGAAATATCCTTATAAAACGACGCAACAAAAATCCCGTAGAATATCTTGAAAAGGAAAAAACAGGAAATCCGGCTGATGTACATCCTTAAAGGTCTGTTAAAAAATTAAAGAATATTGATGATTTTTCTCGATATTCAGTATTTGGTGACTTATACATTACTACTGTCTTAATATGATATAAGAAATAAAATCACCACCGGTGAAAGGGGAAAAAACGTACTTTTCTAAGTCTTTTTTTAGTGTAGAATGAACTAGTATGTTGTGGCCACCACAAGACTTTCTTCTATATTTTCCTATAAAAATTCACTCATTAACAATTTAAAAAAAAAAAAAAAAAAAAAAATGTTTTTATTTTTGTTAAAAGTAAAAAAAAAAAAAAAAAAAAAAAAAATCCATAAATTTATCTCAGATTTATAGTTCAACCATTCGTTTTAAAGGTATTGACGAGACCTTTCGAAATGTACCCATCTTGAAAATTTACGGAGGAACTGATGCCCCCCACATGCAAAATTTTTTCCCCCTAGTTAACTATTAATATTATCAATAATTCATATTAAATTTGCAATCACGAGTTTAAAATAATTCTCATTATGTACATTTATACGAAATTTTGTCCTATACTGCCATGTTAAAAATTTAGAAAAAATGCGATCACAGTGCCACCTGTTGAGCGATTGACCCCCAAATGTAATCAGCATCAGTTTATGTCAGGGACCAACTAAATACCAAGTTTGGTTAAATTTCGTTTAAAAAAAAAAAAAAAATCGATAACTTTGATAAATTATCACAGATTTATAGTTCAACCATTCCTTTTAAAGGTATTGACGAGACTTTTCAAAAGATACCCATCTTGAAAATTCACCCCCCCCCCTAGGGGGGGGGAACCGATTCCCCCACATGCACAATTTCTTTGCTAGTTAACTACTACTATTATCGATAATTCATATTAATTTTACAATCACGAGTTTAAAATAACTCTAATTATGCACATTTATACGAAATTTTGTCCTATACTGCCATGTTAAAAGTTTACAAAAAAATTCGATCACAGCGCCACCTGTTGAGCGATTGATCCCCAAATCTAATCAGGATTAGTTTATGTCAGGGTGCAACTAAATACCAAGGTTCCGTAAATTACATTCATTGGTTCGTGAGCTACAGTGCCCGCAAAAAAGTGATACAGACAGACGTTTTTTAAAAACTATCAATTCGTGTTCTGGACATGCCAAAACGTGTAAATCCATCAAAAAACGGAGGTCGAAAATTTTCACGAATCCAATACTTTCTCTATATTACATATTGAAGAAAGTAAAAATATAAATATTATGTATCTGAGAAAAACAACCAAAAGTATTTAATTTCTCCTAATGGATAACAAATATCGAACATCTTTTAGACATGCTGTCGATTAGGTTATCAATGAGGGACTGTAGTGTTCCATCCCAATTCTCCCGAAGAAATAGGTCTTTCTAGTTATGGAACAGTTCGTGGGGGAAAAAAAAGAAAGAAAGAAAAAAAAGGAAAAAAGAAGGTGAGAAGTAACTTGTTTACTAACAGCGAAAGTCTCCTTAAAGAGCACAATCAGAACATTTTTTTTAAAAATTCCCCTAATAACATTTACTTTCGTAATATAAGATCAGTCACACTTTTCGATGGAATCCCAGTAGATAATCCGTAAAAAAATAAAAAATAAAAAAGCGTGCATTTGGTGCGTAAAATCCAAAGACAGCACACGACTTGGCGAACAAAATACTTTCTCGCCAAAAGCAAGTAACTTTAATGAATTTGAAAATAGCTTGCTAAAAAAAGTGTTTTCGGAATAGTTGTTGAACAATTTTTAAATTATCAGATAAAATAGTTGATTGCTTTATATGTGATCAGAGCCTGATTAAGGGGGAAGCACACATTATCTCCGCTCTCACCGGAATATTTTTACAATTATTTTTTACTTCATGTCATAGAAATTCCACGCTTTGACGAAGAAATATTTTTTATAAAAAATGAACGTTGCAAAACAATCCAATTTACTCACCGTTATTAGACACCAGAATTTTTTTTTAATAATTTTTAATGAGAATTTTCTGTTTAACGGTGTAAGTATAAATAATGTGTGCTTCCCCCTTAATCAGGCTCTGTATGTGATCTATACAAAGCTGCCAACCCAATCCGGCAAATTGCTAGTATCGCCCCTTTTTCTACACCACTTAATTTTTAGAGTATGTTTCTTCTTAATTCATCGTAGACGCATTTGAAGAGAATTGCTCTAAAAATTAAGTGGTGTAGAAAAAGGGGCGGTACTAACAATTTGCCTGATTGTGTTGGCAGCTCTGTCTGTAATTTATTTACTGAAGTAACTCGCGGTCGAAAATATTTAATTTTACTTCTTAAACATGTTTTTCATCGAATGATTAACAAATGTTTAAGTCATATACGCATAAGTTATACGTATTTAATACTTTATTTTATTTGAAAAATCTTTTTAATTATGTATATTGCAAATATTAATTTATAATTTTAGTTACCTTTTTAGATCTTATTTTAAAATCTGAAAAAGATAATTTTATTTTCATATTTAGCTGAAAATAAGGACTTTAGAAATCGACACGCGGTGTTGTTAAGATAAAAATTCAGAAATCCTATTCATTTTACATTTGGAACTGAAACATTTTACATTTGGAACCGATTGTTACTGTCCACATTTTGAGTGCTCTATTTCTTTCTTTCTTTCTTCTTCTTCTTTTTGTGTGTGTGTGTGTGTTTGTGTAAATTATCTTATTGTTTCTAGCATTTTTTGTTGATTCCCATTCATAAAGTTAATATATTTCGTAAAATAATGAATATCTTCCGAAAGAATACCTTTAATGGATAAAGATAACTACATACGCAGAATATTCTTTTACATTTTAACAAAAATTTTCATTTTATTTTAACGTCTCCCCCCCCCCCCCAAAAAAAAAAAAAAAAAAAAAAAAAAAAACACTTCTGCGTGTGTGACTTACACATTTGTTAATCATACGATAAAAAACATGTTTAACAAGTAAAATTAAATATTTTAGACCTCGAGTTACTTCAGTAAATTATAGATCACATACAAAGTAATCAACTATTCTATCTAATAATTTAAAAATTGTTCAACCACTATTCCGAAAACATTTGTTTAGCAAGCTATTTTCTGATTCATTAAAATTACTTGCTATTGGCGAGAAAGTATTTTGTTCGCCAAATCGTGTGCTGTCTTTGGGTTTTACGCGCCAAATACGCGAAAGTTTTTTATTTTTTACAGATTATCTATTGGGATTCCGTCGAAAAGTGTGACTGATCTTATATTACGAAAGCAAATGTTATCAGGGGAATTTTTAAAAGAATGTTATGATTATGCCCTTTAAGGAGACTTTCACTGTTAGTAAACAAGTCACTGCTCACTTTCTTTTTTCCTTTTTCTTTCTTCCTTTATTTTTTCCCCCACGAACGGCTCCATAACCAGAAAGATTCCTTTCTTCGGGAGAATTGGTTTGGAATAGTACAATCCCTCATTGCTAACCTAATCGACTCCATGTCTAAGAGATGTTCGATTTTTGTTATCCATTAGGAGAAATTAAATACTTTTGGTTGTTTTTCTCAGATACATGATATTTATATTTTTCATTCTACACTAAAATAGACATAGAAAAGTACGTTTTTTTCCCCTTTGACCGATGGTGATTTTACTTCTTATATCATATTAAGACAGTAGTAATGTATAAGTCTCCAAAACTTCAATTTATACTGAATATCGAGAAAAAATGTCAATATTCTTTAATTTTTTAACCGACTTTTAAGGATGTTGTACATCAGCCGGATTTCCTGTTTTTTCCTTCTCGAGGTATTCTACGGGATTTTTGTTGCGTCATCTTATAAGGATATTTCATTCAAAAGTGAAGTTTATGGAATTATTATTATTATTATTATTATTATGTTTTATTATTTATTATTACCTTTTGAATATGTCGCCTTTTGGATTAGTGATCAATTTATTATTATTATTATTATTATTATTATTATTATTATGTTTTATTATTTATTATTACCTTTTGAATATGTCGCCTTTTGGATTAGTGATCACTTTATTATTATTATTTTTTTTATTATTAACATTTTAAATAAATTTAAATATTTTAATTCTTTAAGTAAACTTTGGTCTCTAAATTTCAATCTCTAATAGAAATATTTAAATATATATATATATAAGGCTCATTTCAGATAAATTTGAGTGGAAGGCTGATTTTTTACACCAAATATGTAAAAAATACCAGAGCCAGGAATCGAATCCAGGGCCTACCGCTTAACGCGCGGATGCTGTACCTCGGAGCTATCCTGGCTGATAACCAGCCCGGAATTTCCAATATAATATTCTTTGGCAAGGTCACCGAGCCAACAACGATGAAAAAATCAGCCTTCCACTCCAATTTATATGAAATTGACTTTCAAGATTGATTAATCAAAATTTTCAAGGCTCATTAAGCTGAAAAACAGCTTGTTCAGAGAATAATATTCCAAAAATAGAATACGATAAACTTCACTTTTGAATGTGATATTCTTATAGAATGAAGCAATAGAATGCTGGCTTTGGGTTTTACGCGCCAAATACACGAAAGTTTTTTATTCTTTACGGATTATCTATTGGGATTCCGTCGAAAAGTGTGACTGATCTGTATCCATGTTACAAAGAATATACATTATAATTATACTCTTTCTAATTAAAGCATTTGTATCCGCATTATTTTGATTGTACAAATATGACTATTGTGATTATCCTTAAGAAATATAGTAACATACAAACTGCAAAAGAAACGCCCTCTGGCTTAATACAGATTTCCAAATAACATGAATCTATGCATACTTGCCAACCATCTCATTATGAACCGTGCAATTTTTAGTACCTGCCTTTATTTTCACACCAATAATTTTTTAGAATAATTTTAGTCTTATTTAATCGTTACAACATTTAGAGAGAATAGCTCTAAAAATATAGTGGTGTGAAAAAAGGAGCGTTAACAATTGTACGGTTATTAATGAGATGGTTGGCAGTACGTACTAATTAATATTCCGTAGTATTGTTAGCCCCACCTTTTTCTCACACCAGTATTTTTTAGAGTATTTTTCTTCTTATTTATTCGTAATTGCATACGGCGAAAATTACTCTAAAAGTTTACTGGTGTCAAAAAAAGGGCGGGACTAACAACACTACGGAATATTAATTAGGATGTTGTTACGTATGTCTACGTCAGCGCAGACGAAAGTAGACCTGCTAACTATTCTAGTTTATCCGTAATTGTATTAAACCACGCCTTTTTTTCACACCAGGATAGTTGTAGAGTAATATTCCGCAATATGTTCTCCTGCTTAAATATGAAGACTATTGCTCTACAACTATTCTGATGTAAAAAAAAAAAAAAAAAGGCGTCCTAATATCATTACGGACAAACTAGCATAGTTAACAGGTCAACGAAAGTGTTAAAATTGTAGTGACAATACAATAAAATTGGCATACAATTTTAGGAACATTACGAGGCTTGCTTATGGTAAATTAATCAAAAAGTATTTTATTTTATTGCATTTCTATTAAAGTTTTGTAATATTTTTAATTATGCTCACGTTTTGCGAAGTTGTCAGCTGCTTAAACAGAAACCTAGACCTACCAATTATGCTAATTTATGCGTAATAGTTTTAGGTCTCGCTTTTTTAACATCAATATATTTGTAAAATAAGTCTTTCCTTTTAATCGTGAATACATATTACTGAATATTATTCTACAAGTGTACTATTGGGAAAAAAGTGAATCTGCATCAGATCTAAGTCTATTAAAAAGAAGGAGCTTAACGCTATTGCGGATAAATTAGTATAATTGTTAGGTCTAGAAACCGTAAAACCGAATGCAAACAAAAAATACCATCATTCTCAAATTTCTTTTTGAGGACTGTAATCGTCTAAATTTTATTAACACTTTCGCGACTTCATACATTTGTCTTTTTGACAGTAAGGTCCACCTGTGGGCGTTATCCTCCCAAGTTACAATATTTCAGAAGAATATTTTCTCTATTCACATTTATATTACAAATGGGTATACATATACATTCAAATTATTTCTAATAAAAATATTTGTATCGCTAGTATATTCGATTGTAAAAATATGAATATTGGGTATATTTTTAAAAAATAAATAACACACAAACTCCGAAAAAAAAAAAAAAAACCCACTGGCGCAGTTACAGATTTTCAAATGACGTGAATCTACGTTAGCGGTCGCGAGAGTGTTAGGATAAATTGAATTAAAATAACGCAAAAGTTTTTAAAGTTGAAACAAAAAGATTTAAAATCAAGGGAAAGTTAGGTTTTGTGTTTTGGCCATGTATTTTCCGAAAAATCCTTTACTATATAATAAAAGATGGGAGGAACCTAAATTTAAGAATGTGCGGAACCAGTCATGTACAACCAGTGATGGGACGTAAATAAAGTCCATTAGGCGGATCTTACTGTCAAATACAGAGCTGCCAACCAAATCCGGCAAATTGTTAGTACCGCCCCTTTTTCTACACCACTTAATTTTTAGAGTATTTGCTTTCTTCATTCATCGTAAATATATTTGAAGAGAATTACTCTAAAAATTAAATGGTGTAGGAAAAGGGGCGGCACTAAAAATTTGCCGGATTTGGTTGGCAGCTCTGCAAATAAATAGATAAATAATTAAATAAAAACATACGGTAAGGAATGTATTAATGGAACAATGAAAAAGGTCTTCGTATTAACCCCTTAACGCCGGCTGTCCTCGCTGCGAGGACGCAAAATTTAAGATCCGACTGCAAAAATTTATCCCGGAAATTTTTTAGCAAAAATTTACGTATATAACATATCAGAAAGGGTCGTTTTTTTTACATTAAAATTTAAAATTTCTTTTAGTTTAATTTAGTTCATGAATTCCGGTGGCAGTGTAATTTAAATTGTCAAAATTGTCTTGCACCGCAAATGGTTACATGAACATAAAACTGACTTTTACAAGAACCTCCTACTGACACTTCCAAAAGACACATATTTTGTTGCTAAAAGAAATATTTAACTAATAAAAAATACTCTAGTTTTTATTAATTAGTCTTAGTATTATTTAAATAATATATATGTAAATGATGAATGATTTCATTCATATTTTAGAAGAACGAAGGAAATTCACACTTTAAAGAGATAAAGTTTGTAGAAAATTGTAATTTGAAATATTTGTCTATTTTCCTATTATTATTTTAAATTCTATAATTTCATAGACCATTCAACAAATCTTATTAAAATTTTACAATCGTATGTCTTAATAAGTTTAAAAATTATTGAATGTACTAGTTAATGAAATAAAGTACAATTTTACCAAATTTTCATTAACTTCGATTCTTTTGTTTGATTGTTTGTTTGTTCAGTACAAATCTTGTAATTGAATATTAACTAACTTCCCTACATTTGTAACTTTCAGACTAGCTCAGAATCCGATGACAACACCATACGATTTTCTAATTTTTGATTAGTTTTCTTTTAGTTAATTAAAATATGAAAATAATATCCTCCTAATAGCTTTAAAAATAGCCATTAATATTATTAGCTATAATTTTATTGTTGCCAAAAAAAAAAAAAAAAAAAATACGAGTTCATTTTCTTTCAACATAAGAATAAATACATATAATAAAACGTGAACGTGAAAAAATTATACTCACAAAAAATTATACTCACAAAATTATACTCACAATTAATCTCACAAAAATGGACGTAACACATTTACACATTCATAAAGTGCTAATGTAGTTCTATCAGGGATGGAACACGGGCGCAGAATTCATACCGGAATCTGTTTAAGAAATTTCTCTATCTATAATATCATTGATTTAAGAAGTAGGAAATTTTCTTACATTGATAGTGGTATGAATTCTGCGCCCGTGTTCCATCCCTGTTCTATAGCTATTATTCAGCAAAAAATTTAAAAACATGTATATAAAAAGTTTTTTATCTTATAATTAAATTTATAATCTATTGTTATGATATTAAATGCAATATCATGTATTAAAGATTAATTATATATATATATATATATATATATGAATTTGCATTTCACGTTTATTTCACAGACCATTATACTAAAGCATTATTTTCTTGCTTTTAACATTTTGAAAGGCAAGTATTAATTTCAGTAATTTGCCTTTCGATTGATTTCTGTTGTGATCCTTTCGTTCCTAACACCTTACCTTACCCCACACTGTATTACAAATTACAATCTATAGTAAACTGGTACAATCTTTTGCATATCTAAATTGACAAAGAAAATTAGCACAGTAATCTTCTGCCATCGTGAAAACTGTGTTACAAACCTTTCAAATAAAAAATTTAATGTTTCACTTTTTTTTATTAAAATCACACAATTAACTGTGGAAGAAAATCATATTTATTGAAATTTTTTATTTTTCCGACTGAGTGAAAATAATGCCTGGACCGGGAATCGAACCCCGGATCTTTGACTTACAAGGTCAATGCTCTACCACTGAGCTATCCAGGCCGACATCCCGGTCTGCATTACTCACTCAGAAAACCTTTTAGGCAGAAACATCTCTGGTCTATCATTTAGATAGCTCAACAGAAAATAAGCCGCAGGTAAAGGAAAACACCATTAAACACTGGGAGGGAAATACAATTTTTTATTAAAATCACACAATTAACTGTGGAAGAAAATCATATTTATTGAAATTTTTTATTTTTAGAGCATTGACCTTGTAAGTCAAAGATCCGGGGTTCGATTCCCGGTCCAGGCATTATTTTCACTCAGTCGGAAAAATAAAAAATTTCAATAAATATGATTTTCTTCCACAGTTAATTGTGTGATTTTAATAAAAAATTGTATTTCCCTCCCAGTGTTTAATGGTGTTTTCCTTTACCTGCGGCTTATTTTCTGTTGAGCTATCTAAATGATAGACCAGAGATGTTTCTGCCTAAAAGGTTTTCTGAGTGAGTAATGCAGACCGGGATGTCGGCCTGGATAGCTCAGTGGTAGAGCATTGACCTTGTAAGTCAAAGATCCGGGGTTCGATTCCCGGTCCAGGCATTATTTTCACTCAGTCGGAAAAATAAAAAATTTCAATTAATGTTTCACATTTCATCTCATGAATGTATATTGAAGGTGTATATAAGATCGCTAGCGTCTTATATTCAAGGACAGCAGGCGAATACAGTTTGTAGAATACGTAAATGACGGAACCAATTTATGCAGTGTCTGTTTTACAAGTGTTTTCTTTATAGCCGTCATTTTTTTAATTTATTCCGGAATGTAGTTAGTCCCGCCCCTTTTATAAACCGTAATATTTTTAGAGTTACTTTATTCATACTTAATCGTAATTATATATTAAATAAATTTTTTCTAGAAAGATTACGGTGTTAAAAGAGGGCGGGGCTAACAACATTCCGGAAAAACTTGGCAACTATGGTGTTCTTTATGATCCAGGATGCAAACAGCTCCGCCCACAAATAAATTACATACATATATCTGACTCAGCCAGTTACTTCCAATGCCCTCGAATTAAGAACATGACTCTGGCAGAGTTGCAAAGCTTGGCTTAGTCCTGGCGACCCTTTTTGGGCGATTGTGTTTGATCCACCATTATACTAAAGAATCGTATTCTTGCATACAACATTTTGAAAGGCAAATATTAATTTCGGTAATTTTTCTTTTGATTTCTTTTTTAGCTAGAGCGTATTAGTACAGTACAATAAGACCAAAAAACACTAAATAAGAGAAAAAAAATGATAAAGTTTTGAAACTTTAGAATAACATTCCTGGGGGTTCTATTATGCAAAACAAGAAATTCCCCCCCCCCCCCTCCTTTCCCTGTGTAGACCATCTAGCTTTTTCAGATTAAGAAAGACAGATATAATAATTTATAAACGCTTCAATTTTTGGGATAATATTCATGAGGTCTGGCAACGGAAAAGAAAAAAAATCCCCTCTTCCTGGGAAGACACCCTACCCCTTTTCCCCCCAAACTGAACAGCTACTTCAGATTACCAAAAATTTGTTATTTTAAAGGAATGTATTATGGGAGCAAATATGTACGAAAATTGCTTTGAAATTTTGAAGTGATATTCTTGAAGGCTCTAGTAATGTAAAACAAAAAAGTTCCCCCTCTCTCGGCGGAAGCTCCCTCCCCCCCTTACATTTTCCCTCCAAATAATATAATTCTTTCAGATTAAGAAAAACAGAGACAATAATTTATAAATGAAATTTTAGGATAACATTCATGAATAGCCTAGAAATGGAAAAAAAAAAAAATCTCCTCTCCCTCAGTAGACACTCCCCTCATTTCCCTCTAGCCCAATTGTATAGCTACTTCAGATTACGAAAAATGAGGGACTATGAAGGAGCATAATGTAGCAGTTAAGATATATAAAGTTTAGAAAATTTGAAATAATACTCTTGAGGGCTCTAGTAATGTAAAAAAAAAAAAGTCCCCCTTCCCTGGGAGAATTTTCCCTCCTGAAGCTTCTCCCCCCTACTTCCCCTCCAAACCTTAAGACTCTTTCAAATTAAGAAAAACAGAGACAACAATTTATAAGTATTTGAAATTTTAGGATAACATTCATGAATAGCCTAGAAATGGAAAAAAAAATCTCCTCTCCCTCAGTAGACACTCCCCTCATTTCCTTCTCCCCCAATTGTATAGCTACATCAGATTACGAAAAATGAGGGACTATAAAGAAACATAATGTAAGAGTAAAGATATATAAAGTTTTGAAAATTTGCAATAGTACTCTTGAGGGCTCTAGTAATGTAAAACAAAAATTCCCCCTTCCCTGGGCGAATTTTCAATCCCGAAGCTTCCCCCCTATGTTACCTCCAAACCTTATGACTATTTCAAATTAAGAAAAATCAGAAAATAATTTTATAAATGTTTGAAATTTTAGGATGACATTCATGAACAGTCTATTAATGGCAAAGAAAGAAAATCCTCCCTTCCCCCGCTTTTGTTCTCAATTGTATATCCCCATTCAGATTAAAAGGAGAGGGGGGGACTAATCGAGTTATTAATATAAAATGGAAGTTTTTTTTTGTTTGTTTGTTTGTTTTTGTGATAGATGGAGGGTACTTCATCCAACGTGTCATGAGGCCGAATAAAAGAATATTTGGTAATGTTCATGAAACGTACATCTCTTTCATTTGACGACGTTACAAGTTTAACGCTGCTGTAATTTTTTATGGCTACAGTAAAAGTGCTTTAAAACTAAAAAAAAAAAAAGAAACAAATAAACTTCAAAGACGACTAATGAAGAGAAATCACAGGAAATTTTATTTACTGATGAGACAAACCTAGTTGAAACTCAGTCCACATTTCTTAGCAATTTGAATAACAAAGAAAGATTTATTTCACAACTTGCTCAGCGATTATACCAACCAGTGCTGGTATCGGAGCAAGTATAGCAAAAGATGACGCAGACGTTTTCAATGTTAGAAATGCAATTGATGGCTCTCACTTAACTAAGCAAGTTGTTGTTAGAAAGGATGTTGATCTTACTGTTTTACTGATAGCTTTCGCCCCAGAAGTGATGGACATTGTACTCGTGAAAGAAGGGAAAGGGAATCTTAAAAAAAGATTTTATAGTTCCAAGGACTTGCAAAGTTCCTCTGTTAGCAGCAACTGCTGGGATTCAATCCAATTTCTTCATGCAAGGAAGGAGTGGTTGCGACACCACTTCAGCCACGTTTGGAAGAAGAATGTGCAAGTGGCTCAATCATTTAACCGATCTCACCATCTCTATGATGAACCCAAAGTGTTCAATGATCCAAGATCGACTCGTTACTCAACAAAAAAGTCTGGTGAAAAATTTATATTTGCAATGGACAATAAAGTTTTAAAAAAGTAGATGCACAAATTCTGAAATGAAACAATTGAACGACCTCAGATTTCAAATGTTTTAAAACTAGTAGGTCAGACACGCAATGCTATCGTCCTTTCTCACTTGCCACCTACCACTGATGCTGCATTCCTCTATTCTCATACGCTTTACTAGTAAGTACAGATGTAGTTGGGATATCGCTTGGATCCAAAGACCTTGGGGTAGAAAGTATTTAATTCCTACCTTTCTCCTATATATCTAAGTTAAGGGCACTGCCTCGTTTCCTTCCAACTCCTTGCTGTAGAAAATGAAACTAAGAAACTGGCTCAGTTGAAGTACAAAACGTACCCCGCCTCTAACCTAGTGTGAAATTTTTTGTCCAATTAGGGACGTTAACTATTTCGGCTGTCAATATGAGAGTAAATGATAATCACAGAGGCGGGGTCATGTTCGTCCCCCCCAAAAGTAGTCAATTATACAAAGAGTGGTCAAGAAACTCCCTCACTACTGATTTGTCTTTTGATAAAAAGACAGCGCGTTATTGAATGAACATCAATATTATGTAATGAATGCATGTAAAAACACATGTATACATGCATATATGTATAGTATTGATTCATATATATATATATATATATATAATAGTATCACAGGTTATTATTATTATTACCAGGGCCAGATTATGGCACGGGGCACTGGCCCAGGGCCTCCAAATTTAAGGGGCCTCATTTCCAAAAACTGAGAAGTAATAGTATAATTTTTTTTTTTTTCATTATATGTCTATTAAAAACAAAAATTGATTAAATTTTTATATTTTACTAGAGAGCATAAACAATTATTAAATTTTGTGACTAATTTCCTAAACACTGGCTGATCAATGTGCTTCAGTTTTTCATTTGTCTTGAACATAAAACTAATGATTTTGTTATAGGTTGCTAAAAAAATGAGGAAATAGAAGGTGTAGTTGAAGGAAAAATTTTATATATGCACTTTATTTATTTATTTATATTTGTTTTTGAGAACTGGTCCTTTTGGTGAAATCTTTAGAGTAGGGTAAGGGGCCTCCAACTAGCATCAGTGCCCCGGGTCTCCAAAAATCATAGTTGGGCCTTGATTTTTACTACTACAACCAGTAGTAGTTAGGGTGCCTATATTACTTATCGAGGCACCTTAGTAGTAGCAGTAAGACAGGTCGAACAATTTCTTTCAGATAGCGATTTTGTCTTCGTTACCAATTTTTATCTATTACCTTGAATGGACGTTCAAAACTTTTTTATTTTGTCATCTAAATATAAAGAGCTAAACGATTGTAACTGTATCTATACGGATTTTTAGTCCGGATTATATCAAAAATTGGTACTCTTATGTACTAAAACGAAATCTAGGTAATTCTGTATTTTTGGGTTCAATCGAATAATTGGTTCAAAAGTAATAAAAATCCTACTTAAACTTTAAAAATTATTTTTAAAAAAATGTAAAGAAAGAAATTAATGCCAAAAATATATGCGTAATTATACTTATTTTTATGTCGGAAAAATAAGTGAAATTATTATTACTACATTATTAATTAAAATAAAATTTAGAAATTTCGTTCTAATTAGCCCCTTAACGCGCGGCGTCCTCGCTGCGAGGACGCAAAATTTGAGATCCAGCTGCAAAAATTCATCCCGGAAATTTCTTAGCAAAAATTTACGTTTATAACATATCAGAAAAGGCCAGTTTTTTCATCCTTGAAATTTAAAATTTTTTTTAGTTTAATTTAGTTCATGAATTCCGGTGGCAGTATAATTTAAATGATCCGAATTGTCTTGCGCCGCAAAGGGTTATATGGAATAGCTACAGTATAGAACGGTAAATCTAACTAATGCCGTATTTTTTAGTTCAACCGGATAATTGATTCAAAAGGTAATAAAAAACCCACTTTAAAATTATAAAAAAGAAAAAAAAGAAGTTGTTGCCAAAAATGAATATCTAAGTAAATATATTTTTCTTTGTGTCAAAAAATAAAATAAAAATAAATAAAAAACGAACGTGCAATTATTATTTTTTTTAAACAATTAAAATGAATATCAGAAATATTGTACTAAAGAAACTGGACAGCCTCAGTATAGAATGATACATTTATTATTATTATTATTATTGTTATAAGTTGAAAAAAATAAAAGCAAACTTGCATGCATTTATTAGGATTAGTTAGCTGAGAAATTCTATTTAAAATATTTATAATTAACGTTTTTTAAATTACTGCAAATAAAGTTTCTAAAATAGTGATGTCAATTTCTAATAAATTAAAATAAATGGAAAAAGATTAAACTTAGTTAAAGAAAAAAAAAAATGAAAATGAAAATGAAAATTTCTAAAAATAAAGAAATTTTGTAACATAAGTTTAACTATTAAAAAGTTATTAAAAGTATAAAGACTATGCACAGAATAATTTTATTATTCATGATCTGTAATTTGCATAACTTCAAAACTACTCCATAAAAATTAAAAAAGTTAATATCTACAAGGAGGGATTTAAAAAATTATATATATATTTGAAAATTGTTCAATTTAATCATTTAAAAATAAGGACGAAACGAATAGCGATTTTGCCGAATGCCGCATATCGGTATCCACCTGAGATCAGTGTTTCAGATATATCCGGCAAATATTACTCTCTGTTAAATCCCTACGTTTAAATTTTAAAATTGGTGATTTTTGAAAAGAAAAATGAAAGTATCTTAGCAAGCGCGCGCGCCTTTTTCTTTTTCTTTCTTTTCTTTTTTTTTTTTTTTTTTTTCTTTGTCCTGCTCATAATTAAAGAGTAAAATAAAAAATAAGTAACAATTGAGGAAAAACATAAAAGACTTAAAAATTGACCTTTATATATATTCAAATATATTTCTTTTTTATATCGAATAAAAACTGAATGTACACACATTTTTTTTAAATAATTAAATTTGAAAAAAAAATCGTGCTAAAAAAATTAATTGAGTTTAGAACTCCTAGATGAATTTTGAAATTTGGCGCCGTCGTAGCTCCGATGTTTCTAGCCAAGATCTTTATTTACGCAATTGCGATAACAATTTAATTCATCGCCAAAATGACAACAACAGTTTAAAAGCTGCCAAGGGGCTCCTATGCTAAACTTATCGGACCAGTTTTAAAATATTTTTTTAGAATACTGGTATACTAACCCTATTAAATTTGAAAATTGTATTTTGAAAATTTTGGGAGTTATTCGAAATTTAAAATTTTTTTAACATAATGGCGTAGGCTCAACATTTTGCTTTGTAAAGCTTGTATCAAGAATGAATAAGCGTAAAGAAGTCGGATAAATTCTAAAATATTATTTATGATACTTGCATGAACTATATGAAATTTCAAAATTCTACTTTAAAATTGCATGAGTTAAATAAAATGTAATATTTTTTAACATGACAGCATAGGGCAAAATTTTCCTTTGTAAAGATATCTCAAGAATGAAGCAGTGTATAAGAATGTAATAGTAGAATGTGGGATTGCATTTAAAATATTATTTATCATAATGGCATTGACCGTATAGTTATTTCAAAATTCTACTTTGAAAACTTCGTGAGTTATTTGAAATTTATTTATTACTTTCTTCTATATTCAATAGAAGAGGGTATCGGATTCGTAAAAATTTTCGACCTCGGGTTTTTGATGGATTTACACGTTTTGAGAGATGTAGAACACGATTGGACCATTTTTAGAAAATGTCTATCTGTCTGTCTGCGTGTGTGTGTGTGAGAAAATTTTGTGGCAACTCTATCTCAGGAACTGCTGCAAAGAATTTCATACAAATTGGTATGTAGTTGCACCTTGATATAAATTAGTGCCTATCAACTTTTGGTAAAAATTGTCTTACAGGTTCGTTGCCATCCCGATTTTTCTAAATTTTTAACATGGTGGTATAGGACAAAATTTTGTATAAATGTGCATAAGGAAATTATTTTTTAATAAACATTATGAAATTTAGAAGAATCATTTATAATAGAGATAGTCAACTGGGAAAAAAGTTTTGTATGTGCACGAGCCTCGCCTCCCCCCCTTGATGGGAGTAAATTTTCATGATGGGTATCTTTCAAAAGAGCTCGACAATACCTTTAAAACGAATAGTTGAACCATAAATGTGTCTGGCTGTACGTTAGTTAGTAAACTAATATATTCTGAAGAAGGAATCATTATAAAGTCGTCGGACCAGTTTTAAAATATTTTTGGGGATACTGGCATAAATTCTATTGAATTTTAAAATTCTTTCTCGAAATTTCGGGAATTATTCGATATTTAATATTTATTTATTTATTTATTTTTTAACATAGGGGCATAGGTCTACATCTTGTTTTATAAATATTGTATAAAAAACGAGCAAGCGCAAATAAGTCAGATGAATTCTAAAATGTTATTTATTATAATGGAACGAACTATACGGATTTTGAAATTTTTACTTTAAAATTTCACAAGTTAAATGATATATATATATATATATATATATATATATAACCGTAGCATTAAGTAGTAATATAAAATTTATTAAATTTTATTAGTAATTCAAAGAGTTAATACCATCAATATCAAAGTCTACCCAAATGAAAAATGAAATAAAGTTAAAGCAAAATGAAATAAAACAAATTGGACTTAGATAACAGCATATTTGTATTCTAACTTTTTCAAGGGCCTGGTAGAATACGAAACATTCAAAGTGAAATTTTCTGTCGCAAAGATAGCAACAGCTAAATATCTCTTTGTGCCAAGGCCCGAAACATTCACAGCATCCAAAACAAGGTAGAAAAAAAAATATATATATTAACATGACAGCATAGGGCAAATTTTCGCTTTCTAAAGATTATCTCACGAATGAGTCAGTGTAAAGAACTAGAATTGTATTAAAAATATTATTTCTGATAATGACATTGGAAAAGATGGTCAATATATTTGAAAAAAAAAAAAAAAAGTGTATTGCATGCATTATACAAATACTCACCCATTTTGCCCAAACTATGCTGTATAGAAATATTTTTCAGTATTTTAGGAAATATACAATACGCAACATAGGCCTAATTCAAAAGAATATTCAATATATATTTATATATTTATATAATTTTTTAATATACACAAGGTAATCAGATTATTATATATATATTTTTATATAATATATAATTTATTATTTATATATTTTTTTAATATACACAAGGTAATCAGATTATTAGATATATATTTTTATAAAATATATATATTTATTATTTATATACTTTTTTAATATATACAAGGTAATCAGATTATTATATATATATATATATATATATATTTTTTTTTTTTTTTGGGGGGGGGGGGGAAATTTTTTTCAATTAAAAAAAAAAAATACTAGACAAAATAGCTTGGAATTATTTCACATATGCAAAGAAGATTTAAAAACGCATTTTTTCTCGATTCAGTCCAAGGTGCAATTAGGGGACCAACCACAAATTATAGAAAAGCGAAAATACTTTGGATCACTCTGCATCATAAAAAGCTACAAATGACTTGTATATATTCGGATGTTTTGGTGCGTGAATTGCACAATTATTCAGGCAGATATAGTTTTTTTTTTTTTTTTTTTTTTTTTTTTTTTTTTTTTTTTGACAATTTTTTGCGTGTAACTAGAACAAATTCCCATAAAATTTTACAAACCTTGCAGAAAACTGACAAAACATTACAAATGCATAATTCTAAAACATAAAATTAACATTTGTAATATTCGTTGAGATATGAGCAATTTTAGTAAATATTATATTACGCATGTGCGAAAAATAGAAAACTTTTTATTGCATAGGTTGACAGCTATAGACATATTGAGCACGTTTTGTCAAAATCTCATTTGAATAGAGTAAAAATTAAGCAAATTGTCGGTAGATGAATGAGCAAGATTTTAGGTATTTTCCAGACTTGAAATTTCATAATGGGTTTTACCCATGCTATGTATTTAATTTGAAGATCAAATTTCCATCTCTAAACATTATTGTTGAAAGTACATAATTTTAGAACAAAGATTTTCTGTATTTATGTAGAAATGTTTTTATCTAACACTCAAATTCCGTAACGGTTTCAAATGTTTTTCAAAAACAGAAAGTGAAAGGAGGACCAGTAAAAAATTAAAGAAAAGTGAAACATTTTGGGATCACCCTGTAAAAAGTAATGCTTGAAACCTGTGAAAACAAAATCTGGTGTGAAACAACCACATGACTTCCCTTACCCACTATTACACGTATTATTTGGACATTTTTGAGATAATGTGATCAGAAGACATAGAATTGAGCTAATGAAATAGACAACTAAAAATTTTCCAGTAAGAGAAAGTTGATACATGTTTGCCGTAAACGCATGAAAACGTAACGACATAAAATAGAGTTTACATACCAAAGAGGGGGGGGGGGATAATAATAATAATAGCTTTTTTTTTTTTTTTTTATGATACACCAATTTTCGAGGGGGGGGAGGGAATCTTCTGACTGTCATATCTCCAAAACTTATAAAGATACAGCTACGAAACTTCAGAAATAAAGCGGAACAGATGAATTTTACAAATTTTGAAGAAAATTGGAAAACCGGAAGGGAGATTTGCGAAACCGGAAGTGGGGACGTAAATCTGAATCTCAAAAACGGCTCTAACGATTTTCTTCAAAGTTGCTATATAAACACTCTATTAGATGTCCTTTCGAATGATATAGTTAGTTCAGGAAAATTGATAGGCTTCCTGTATAAATAGCTGAATTTCAGGTACTGAGAGTGGATTCCTTTCAAAACAGCTGTATGGATTTTTTTCAAATTTCCAATATTAACCTTCTTTTAAATATTCATTTGTATGTAATTGATTTTTTTTCGGTCAACAAATTAATATGCCAAGTTTTGGTAAAAATCAGTGTCTCAAAAACGGCTCTAACGACTTCTTTAAAACTGTTGCATAAACCCATTTTAGATATCCTTTCTCGTGCTTTACGTGGTTATTACAGGAAAATTAATAGTCATCTTGTTCAGGTATATCAGCTTTAGATCTCGAAAATTGGTGTATCATAAAAAAAAAAAAAAAAAAAAAAAAGCTATTATTATTATTATCCCCCCCCCCCGCCTTTGGTATGTAAACTCTATTTTATGTCGTTATGTTTTCATGCGTTTACGGCAAACGTGTATCAACTTTCTCTTACTGGAAAATTTTTAGTTGTCTATTTCATTAGCTCAATTCTATGTCTTCTGATCACATTATCTCAAAAATGTCCAAATAATACGTGTAATAGTGGGTAAGGGAATTCATGTGGTTGTTTCACACCAGATTTTGTTTTCACAGGTTTCAAGCATTACTTTTTACAGGGTGATCCCAAAAAGTTTCACTTTTCTTTAATTTTTTACTGGTCCTCCTTTCACTTTCGGCAAAAACTTTAACTAAAATATGTGGAGTATAGCATGTTCATCACATTCCTGAAATTTCAAGATGGTTTATCTAGAACTTTTTGAGATAGTCAAAAAAACACCTGAAATCAAAAGTGTCCGGTCATTTATGGAAAGGTAGAGTACCTCTCAAAATCCCCCCTATATATACATACTAATAGATATTAGTCTTATTTTATTTATCTACAGCTATTATTTTTTAGCTCTCTGCTGTATGAATACGAGTATCATTTGTCTTATTATATATATATATATATATATATATATATATAAAATCACACAGAGAAAAATTATTCTGAACTATTTCGCGCTATATTTGAACAATTAAACTTGAAGTATTTTGTTCTTTACCGATTTCTGTAGAAATTATAAAATATATAAAAGATACATATAGATCTCGCCGCGCTTGAAATGATGCTGCCCCAGTTGTTCTAAATTTCTCACTGTAATCATTTAAAAATATAAATACATACATACATATATATATATATATATATATTAACATTTGTTTCTGTACCATTTTATAACTTTTTTTTTTTTTTTTTTTTGCATTATTATTAAACAAAATGTAAATAAAATTTTCTTACTAGTATTCTAATTAAATAACAAACGCAACACGTTTTGAAAGAAATGAAATATTCATCCGGAAATAAAAAAAGCATGTTACCCAAATGAAATTCCTCTGTCTCATGTTTTCTTCAACCTTGGTAACACGCTCTGAACAAAAAAAAATAAAAAAAGATTCTTTTCTTTTGATACGTCATCAGTGTTGACTGTTAGAACATTATAGACTCCGAAATTCATATTTAATATTAACCTAGAAACTTTTTCATTTAAAGAACTCTCATTTTCCGTACGTGATATGTAGATGTATTAAACTCAATTGTTTTCCGCGTTCTCGCCACACCCTGCGGGTTAAATGTAGATGTATCCTTCTGTATCTTTTTCGCTTCTGTGAAACTTTTTTAGTTTACGTATGTAAGTGCTTCTCTAAAAGAGCGAGCTTCGAGCTCGCTCCATAAAAACGATATTATAATAAATATTCAAGAAATCACATTAATGATTAATTTTACTTGAATATAATTCACTAGAGAATAATATAAAAATGTTACAGATTTTTTTACAGAATGAAATGTGCTGAATTCCAGAATAAAAAAATTGGAGAATGCTGAAAATCACAAACCAAGTAAGATAACAAAAAATTTTTCCAGTAAGAAGATTTACAGGTAAGCGAAATTTTACTTACCTATTATCTATTTGGAAAGTGATATATTATAGAAATAAATATCTCAAAGTAAAGTTGAATAAGAGGTAAAATCTTACTCACGCACAAGTATAAGTGAATATTTTATTTACAATAATCAAAAGATTATGTACGACTGAAAGAAATAATTGATTTGATAAACTGTTTTTTCAAAGAAACTATTCTTGGTGAAACAACAACAAAAAAAAAAAAAAAAAAAAAAAAACAGTTGACATTTATATACTTTACATTGAGAAATATCACAAAAAAGAAAAAAAAACTGTTTATATTTGTTTATATTTCAAAGAAACTATTCTTGGTGGAATAAAAAAAAAAAATAAATAAATAAAAATAACTGTCTATTTATATACCTATATATTAACGAATTAAAACAAATTGTTGTATTTTCAAACAGACTATTTTGGAGAAATAAATTAAATAAACAAAATGAACTTATTTAAAGATACCAATATTGAAGCACTAAATGCAAATAATTATGATATTTGGAAATTTAGAGTTGAAAATTTGTTACAAAAAGATGATTTATTCATAGTTATAAGTGATGAGCCTCCAACGCCAATAACCGATACATGGAGGTCTAAGGATCGTAGAGCGCGTGCAATTATAAATTTATTAGTTGACGACTCTCAAATAGTAAACGTTAAGAACCTCTCCACAGCTCGTGAATGCTGGGAAGCTCTTAAAAAAATACATGAAAGGTCATCACTCTCAAGTAAACTATTTCTCCTTCGCAAATTATATTCCATTAAATTAAGTGAAGGAGGTAATATGACAGAGCATATCACTAAAATATACCAAACGCGCGACAAGCTGATAGCCATTGGTGAACAAATAAGCGATCAGCATCTCTCAGCATTAATGCTTTGTTCTCTGCCGCAATCTTATGATGTATTAATCACTTCTTTGGAAAGTAGAGATGAAGCAGACCTTTCTCCCGAGTTTATCCGATCAAAATTAATAGACGAATATTTAAAGAGAGAAGAAAATAAACACGAAAACAATATTTCAGCTTTGAAGATAACTAAAACAAAAAATGAAAACGTGAAATTCTGTAAGTTCTGTAAAAGAAATAACCACGATATAGACGAATGCTGGATTCTAAAGATAAAAAATAATTCGAGATCCAAACAAAATAATAGATATAACAAAAACAGACAGCCCTTTAGAACTGCAATGTGCTCTTATGATAGAGATAACGCAGACAAAACACAGACTTCGGCAACTGATAAAAATAAATCAAATAAGGTATTTACATTATATATGGGTATGAAATCAGATAAGTGGTATATTGATTCAGGGTGTTCGACACATGTAAGTAACGATAAAAGTAAATTTTATGAATTCTATCCTAGCTCCTCCTGCGTAACGATCGCGAATGGGCAGGAAATAAAATCGTTTGGACATGGATCTGTAAAATTACATACCATAAATTCAAATAATACACAAAACACCATACTGTTAAAAAATGTCTTGTATGTACCGGATATTGAGACAAATCTCATATCTGTGAAAGGGGCAACAGAAAATGGGTGTATAGCAGTATTTAAAGATAGATCATGCAAAATAATGCATGAAGGCGAAACATGTATTGAAGGGTATATCAATAATAATTTATATGAATGTAAAATAAATTCAGATACAACACACACCATAAACATTGTGAAAACGTGTGAAAATAAAAACTGCATAGACAAATGGCATGTTAAATTGGGTCATAGAAATGTTAATCATATAAAACAGTTAGTAAACAAAAACATGGCAACAGGGATTAAACTAGATGATTGCAAACATGATAGTGTATGCGAAACTTGCATATTATCTAAGTTAACTGACAATCCTTATCCCAAAAAGGCTCAATTTAGGGCAACAAAAGTTTTAGAGTTGGTTCACAGCGATTTATGCGGGCCGATGAAAACCCCCACGGTCGGTGGAAAGTATTATTTTTTGACGTTTATAGATGACTTTAGTCGATTTACCGTTATATACTTATTAAGAAGTAAGGACGAAGTTCTATCAAAATTAAAACAATACATAGCAATGACTACAAATAAATTCGGGAGAACTTTGCAGGCAATCCGCTCAGACAATGGAGGGGAATACACCGGAAAAGAATTTGATGAATATTTAGGAAAATTAGGAATAGACCATCAATTCACAGTCCCCTATTCGGCTCCTCAGAATGGCGTTTCTGAGCGTAAAAATCGAACTTTGATTGAGATGGCACGTTGCTTATTAAAAGATGGAAATTTACCGAATTCTTTCTGGGGTGAGGCAATTAATACGGCTGTTTACTTACAGAATAGACTCCCGACTTCCGCGTGTGAATCAACACCCTACGAATTATGGACGGGTCGAAAACCTGACCTGTCAAAATTAAAACCCTTCGGTTGTCGTGCCTATGCTTATGTACAAAAAGTACACAGGGGAAAATTAGATGATACCGCCCAGCAAGGTATATTTGTAGGGTATGATAATAGGAGTAAAGGGTATAGAATTTGTACGAATGGTAAAAACATAATTATAAGTCGTACTGTAAAATTTATAGAACATGAAAATAAAGAAATAATAAATAATGAAACATTAAAAAACAATGATGAAAGACCTGATAACATAAAGTTATCACCAAAACTGCAGATAATAGACTCGGAAGCAGAAAACACAGATGATAGCAGTTTGTCAGATAATTCACAAGACTTACCGCGAAGATCGCAAAGATCTAAGAGGGGGGTACCACCTGATAGATTTACATTCACAGTAAACAATAAAAGAATTGAAGAACCGAAATGTTGGGACGATATAATGAAAATGAAAAATCCCATAGAGAAAGAAAATTGGATTAAAGCCACGTTAGAGGAAATAAACTCACTTAAGGAAAACGAAACATGGGAATTAGTAGAAGCCTCACCAGGAACTAAAGTAATTGGTAGTAAATGGGCATTTAAGGCAAAATTCAATAATCAGGGACTAGTGGAAAAATACAAAGCAAGGTTGGTAGCCAAGGGATTTCCCCAAAAATATGGCATTGATTATGATGAAACCTTTGCACCTGTTGCATCACACACAACCATAAGAAGTTTTCTAACAATGTCCCTGTACAAAAATTTAAGTTTAAGACATGTTGACATTAAGACGGCTTTCTTACATGGGGAATTACAGGAGGATGTATATATGCAGCAACCAGAGGGTTATGCTGCACCAGGCGAAGAGCATAAGGTTTGTAAGTTGAAAAAGTCCATCTATGGGTTAAAGCAGGCCGCGAGGGCTTGGAATCAGAAATTGAATGATACATTATGCAAATTAGGTTTCAATCAAAGCCAGTACGATAAATGTCTTTATAGAAGAAAACAAAATAATTCAACAACATATGTTCTAGTCTATGTCGACGATTTATTAATTGCGGGTGAAAATAAAAATATAAACATGTTAATAGACAAATTGAAAGAAGAATATCCGTTGACAGACTTAGGCGAAGCTAAGTATTATTTAGGTATAAATTTAGAAAGACCCAGTAAAGGCACGATAACGCTCGACCAAACGAACAAAATAATGGAACTAATAACCAAATTTGGGCTCGAAAATGCGAAACCGACAGATACTCCCATGGAACCAGGCTACATAAAGTTAGTCGATAACGAAAACCTTCTACCGCACAACACCCAATACCGACAAGCAATCGGAGCGCTACTCTACATAGCCACGGTATCGCGACCGGACATTAGCGCTGCAGTGGGGATTCTAAGCAGAAGGAATGAGTGTCTCAGATCAAAGGATTGGGAGGCGGTTAAGAGAGTCATACGCTATCTAAAAACAACAATTAACTTAAAATTAACATTTAGCAATAAAGAAGAACCTATCCTGAGGGCATATGCAGATTCAGATTGGGCAAATGATGCATCCGATAGAAGATCAATCGCAGGAAACCTGTTCATGGTCGGAAGAAATCCCATTCAATGGAGCTCAAAGAAACAAAAATGCATTGCTATGTCCTCCGCTGAAGCTGAATATGTGTCCGCAGCGAACGCTGCACAAGAAATAATATACATTAAGAATTTATTGCACGAACTAGATTTAAATCAAGAGGAACCAATAACTTTGTATGAGGATAATATGTCCTGCATCAAATTAGCAGAAAGTGACAAGTACCATCATAAAACGAAGCATATTGACATACGATACCATTTGCTTCGTGAAAACATTAAAGAGAAAAAAATTCAAATGGTTTATAAATCTACAGAAACTATGGTTGCAGACATCCTCACAAAGGCTCTACCCAGAACTCTCTTTGTTAAACATAGAAACGAACTACTAAACTAGTAAAGGACTTTCAGAGTCTAAGTGGGGATGTTAGAACATTATAGACTCCGAAATTCATATTTAATATTAACCTAGAAACTTTTTCATTTAAAGAACTCTCATTTTCCGTACGTGATATGTAGATGTATTAAACTCAATTGTTTTCCGCGTTCTCGCCACACCCTGCGGGTTAAATGTAGATGTATCCTTCTGTATCTTTTTCGCTTCTGTGAAACTTTTTTAGTTTACGTATGTAAGTGCTTCTCTAAAAGAGCGAGCTTCGAGCTCGCTCCATAAAAACGATATTATAATAAATATTCAAGAAATCACATTAATGATTAATTTTTCTTGAATATAATTCACCAGAGAATAATATAAAAATGTTACAGATTTTTTTACAGAATGAAATGTGCTGAATTCCAGAATAAAAAAATTGGAGAATGCTGAAAATCACAAACCAAGTAAGATAACAAAAAATTTTTCCAGTAAGAAGATTTACAGGTAAGCGAAATTTTACTTACCTATTATCTATTTGGAAAGTGATATATTATAGAAATAAATATCTCAAAGTAAAGTTGAATAAGAGGTAAAATCTTACTCACGCACAAGTATAAGTGAATATTTTATTTAAAATAATCAAAATTGACCCCCAACTGAAAGTTTATTTTTGTTGGATGTTTTTAAAATATACATAAGCGGTTTTACTTGTAGTATATGAGACATAGTTATCTAGGTGGAGAATAGGTTGAAGTTATAAATTGTATTTCTTATTTCTCTAGCACACTCCCCCCCCCCCTTCCTCCCTTCCGTCAGTATATGGCCTTCTTCTTTCAGTTTATAAAGAATTATTTAAACTTTACTCTTTCAGGGAGATGTCAAAATTGGGTGTCCGTGAGTCGAAGCTGGAAATTTTATTTTTATTTTCTCCTTTATGTCTTGAAAAGTGACAGATAATGAAAAACACTCATTTAAAACTAGTATGTTGTGGCTAGCAAAATAACTTTCTTCTGTATTTTCCTATAGAAATTTATGCAATACAAATTATTTATTATTATTATTATTTACATTTTGAATGCTGACTTTGTTTCATCTTAGAGACGTATTACACGAAATGGCCAACGTGAGTAAATTTTTACCGTGCAGATAGCGTACATCCTGTTCTCGGGGACATTTTCAATAAAGCAGCGCCTCCTGTCGGCCGATATGCACCCAAATTGACTCAGCATTAAATCTCTGCCTTTTTACATATCAAATTTAGTTCGACTATACGCAACAGAACCAGAGATAGAGCCTTCTGTAAACTGCGCAAATCGTAGTATAACAGCGTCACCTATTGAGGGACTGGCATCAAAAGTTGATAGACATTAAGTTAGGTTAAGGTGAATCTACATATACATTTATGTGTAAATCTGTGCATTAGTTCCTGGGATAAAGCTTTCCCTAAAATATCAGAAATAGCTTTAAAGTAGCTCCACCTGTTGAACTATTGACACCAAATGTAATAAGCATTAACTCATGTCAAAGTGCATCGACATATGCACTTATATCAAATTTTACGCAGTAGTTCATGAGATATAGCATTCCCTGATATTGTGAAAATTGCTGTGTAAAAGTGCCACCTGTTGAGCGATTAGCACAAAAAATTGATAGGCTTCAGTTTATGTCAAGATTGAACTACATATAAATTTATAGGTAAATCTGAGCAGTAGTTCCTGGGACATAATTGGAATGAAATTTTTATCTCACACACACAGACAGACGTTTCCTAAAAATAGATAAATCGCGTTCTGGATCTTTCAAAACGTGTAAATCTATCAAAAGAAAATAGAAAATTTTTACAAATCCAAAACTTTCTTCTATTGAGTACAGAAGAAAGTAAAAAGACAAAGCACCTTTGTTCTTCTTCTTCTTTTTTTTTTTTTTTCTTTTAATCTTTTTAAATTTCAAGCATTTAAAATTTAATATTTTTTGGTTACTTTTTTTAGCCTACTATTATTCTTTTCATACGAATATCCGAAAATATACAGCTTTTTTTATTTATTTATTTATTTTTAATCCCCCAATAGTAAAATTCTAAATTGCGTACCTTAGTCTGAAAAGGCAAGGTAACGAATAATCGCTATAAAATGTATTTTGTATTTCCCTGCCCGTCAACCCTCCACCAATATGGCATCTTCCCTTGAATTTAAAAAGAATTTTTCAAACTTTACTTTTCCAGTGAAATGTCAAATTGAATGTCCGTGAGTCAAAGTGGGAATTTTTTACTTTTATTTTTTCGTCTTTTGGCTATTCCTTTACTTCCTGGAAAGAACATATAATAAAAAAAATACTCATCTAAATAAAGAAGCTCCTTCCTTTTTTCGGCTTACCAGCAGCTGAGAGATTCTGTCCTCGAAGCTGGTAGACGTGAAGTGCCGGGTTCGATCCCAGGTCGCACTCGTCAGCCTAGCCGTTCTGAGTTTTCCGTGGTTTTTTCCGAAAGACGAATAAATGCGAGGTAAGCCCTTAGAAAGACCCCCCCCCCCATTGCACACAGAGAGCCCCTCCCCTCAGGCCTAGGACCCTAGTGCAGTCAATCGCCTGCATTCTAATAACGATACCAATACTTTTTTCTCTTTTTAAATTTCCAGTATATAAAATTTAATATTTTTTGGTTAGCTTTTCTTTTTAGCCTGCGATTGTTCTTTTCAACCTCCCGTAAAAAATAAATAAATAAAATAAAAAATTAATTAATTAATTTAAAAAAAATAAAGTCTTTATATTTTCATAAATATACAGTTTTTTTTTTATTTTTTTATTTAACCTTTAATAGTAAAATCCTAAATTGTATGTTTCTTAGCCCGAAAAGGCAAGGGGAGGAATTATATTAATATTGTTAAAAATTATGTAACTTAAATTAAAAACTTCTACTCAAATGAAGAAGTTTAGGAACGAAATGTTTTGACTCTAAAAGTGCACTTGTGAGGAAATAACAATCTTGTCTTTCCTTTCCTTTCTGTTAAACACCTCCTCTCACACTACAACCCCTCTGCTGTGTTACTGTGGTAGAGGGATGAAAAAAAGTGGGAACTGTCTAATCAATCACGCAGATAAGGAGGAACCGATGGGAGGCGGAGATTTTAAGAATTTTTCAGTATTTTCACAAAAATTCGCAATATCTCTAGAAGTATTTTTGATTTACGAAATTAGTAAAAATTATGGTAAAAAAGTATTTGAAAACTTCTAACTTTAAGGTCTACCGATTAAAATTTAATTTTTAAGGATATTTCACGGGTTTATTATTATAAAGTTGTAAATAGAACAATACCCTAGTTTTCCAAAGTTCCAAAATTGCAGTTAAAATCACAATCAAACAATAAGAGAAATCGAAAATTTAATAAAAAGGCGGCTTGTGATTTGATCTCAAATATCATGTGCAAAAAACAAAATTCAAAAATATTAAAATGCGAATGTAAAATCTCTCTAAACATTTTACATAGGTTTTATACTAGCGTGTCATTTCTAAACTCTTTCGGGACAGTGCCCTTAAGCACCTGCTCCGGGAAAGATTCTAAATTTGGTTTCATATGGTTGTACGCAAGTTTGTGGAAGAAAGTACAAATGTGTTAAAGCAGACATATTGTGCACATTAATTTGTAAAATATATCACGAGCAATAGGGAGCCCACTAACATGATAGAAAAGTTTAAGGATGACATTCATGATGAACTTGATTAATTTTTATTCTATGTTCAGACGGTTATTTGTATGTAATAAGCATATTTACACACATTAAAATTGTATTACCTGCATTTTACTTATTTATTTTCCTATTTATTTTACCCAGTTATTACCTTAAGATCGTTATTATCATTCGAATTTTTCAATTTACTTTTTTTTTAAACTTAAAATAAGAGGCAAAACAATTGTTCGTTTATACATAGTGCAGAGGGCTTTTTTTTTTCAGAATTTTTCAAAAAACAATTATTATTATTATTGTTGTTGTTGCTGTGTTTGCAGTTGTCTTTGAAAAGCAAATAATTTTGCACAAATTAGAAAAAATGGAAGACTCGCGGAAAATTTTGAAGGCATTTTCATGGAAGGGGGGGGGGTGTGTGCAAACTCCTCCCAAAAGGGACTTGTTTTGTTTTCCATTAAGATACCCCAAATGAATTGTTTCCCAAAGTTTCAAATCTGTATATTTCATTCCAATTATTATTATTATTTTATTTATTTATTTATTTATTTATTTATTATTATTTTTTTTTTTTTTTTTTTTTTTTTTGTAATTTGAAGGAACTATTCGGTTTCGGGGAGAATATGGAAGACTTTCTTTCTTCCACTGAGAACGTCTAAGCGTAATTTCCTAAAATTTTCAAAATTATATATAAATTATTTCTACTAATTTTTTTGCTTTCAACGAATTCTACGATTATGCGGGGGAAACGGGAGGGGAGGCAGAGAAGCTCCCCCGCTAGAGAACAATGAACTTTTCGTTTCTTATTATTTGACCACTCAAAAATTTGTCCCTAAGTTCCAAACTCTATAAATTATTTCCAAATTTTTCTTAATTTCAACGAATTATATGCTTTTTCTTTTCTTTCTTTTTTTTTTTTTTTTTGTTTGGGGGGGGGGGACTCTCATTCCAGCCGGGAAATTTTTTTGTTTTCCATAATTAGACACCTCAAGAGAGTTTTCGTAAATTTGAAATCTTTTAACTATTTTTCTATTTTCCTTAATTTTAACAAATTGAACTATATTTAATATAAATACTAAATACCTTTATTTAAACTTCATGCTTGGCAGAAAGCTTTTTCGGCAGGGGATTACCTCCATCAACTGTGCCGACTACTCTTTGTGATTGGCGGCTGCCAATTCTTGCTCTTCTCCTTTATACTCATACAGGTGACGCCACACTTTCTCTATTTCTGATGATTCGTGGTCATTGATAACGTGACTATTGTGCGCGATTTCAATACTTTCTCTAAAAAATGCGTAATTTTGGTTATTATAGTTAGCGATTTTTGTGACTCTATCAAAATCTATTTTTATATTACTTTCAAGGTAATTTTTAGCTAAAGCGGTGGAATTACCTTGAAAATAATATAAAAATTGATTTTGATAGAGTCACAAAAATCGCTAACTATAATAACCAAAATTACGCATTTTTTAGAGAAAGTAATGAAATCGCGCACAATAGTCACGTTATCAATGACCACGAATCAGCAGAAATAGACAAAGTGTGGAGTCACCTGTATGAGTATAAAGGAGACGAGCAAGAGTTGGGCAGCCGCCAACCACAAAGAGCAGTCGACACAGTTGATGAAGGGAATCCCCTGCCGAAAAAGCTTACTGCCAAGCACGAAGTTTAAATAAAGGTATTTAGTATTTATTTCAAATATGAATTATAACTTCATTCTAAAGTAGTTCTTATAAAATTGAACTATTTTTTTTTCTTTGTGGGGTGGAAGGGGGAGGTGGGTAAATAACCACTATCACTCCATAGTGGACTTTTTTTTTCCTCTATTAGACGCGTCAAAAATGTTATACTACAATTTCAAAACTCTATAAATTATTTCCCCACTTTTTAAATTTCAGTGAATTAAATAGTTTTTAGGAGGTGGGAGAAAGAGGTAAGTTCCTACCCCAGGGTGGGACACTTTGTTTTCCATTATTAGACCTCTCAGGAACATTATACCAAATTTCAAAAACTCTACAAACAAATTCCCAATATTTTCTTCATTTCAGTGTTTTATACGATTATTTTGGGAGGAAGGGGGGGAACTGCCCCCAGGGTGGGAAGCTTTTTTGTTTTGAATTATTGGACCTCTTAAGAATGTTATACCAAAATTCCAAGATGCTATAAATTGATTTCCTTTTTTTTTTTTTTTTCTCAGTTCAATTAATTATACGATTTGGGAGGGTAGGTGGAAGCTTTATCCCCCCGCCCCCAGGATGGAGAATCTTTTTGTTTTGCATTATTAGACCTCTCATGAGTATTATTCCAAAGTTTCGAAACTTTATAAATTTATTCCCCTATTTTTCCTTATTTGACTGTACTATATGCATTACGGGATATGCCAACCTAACCCCGAAGATTGTTAGACCCGCCCTTTCCGCCTAATTTTCAAACCTGTCATGTTTTAGAGTACTTTTCTTCTTACTTAATCATAATTATATTTGAAGAGATTTACTCTAAAAAGTAAGTGGTCTACAAAAAGGGACGAGAACTAACAATCCTCCAGATTAGATAAGCAAGTATGCGTATGTACCTCACGTACTAATAATTTCTTTTCTTTTGTCAATCAAATATTAACACAATTTGAAATTCATGTCAAATAATTTTTAATTATAATCCTAATATAGCAAAAAAAAAAAAAAAAAAATGTGATCCTGTAGGTAAATAATAATTGCTTTCTATATATCGTATTTTAAATGAAATATGCTTTTGTCCATATAAAAAATACTTTTTTTTTAACTAATAATAAATGCGACTAATGCATTTAACTTACTTTTTCGCGCTTCATAACTACAACATTACATGTAAAAGAAGTTAGAAAAATTAATTTTTAGAAAACCGAAACAAATTTAACGTATCTGAATTTGCCAAGTGGGAAAACGAAAAAAAAGAAAGTGCGTTATGTATTGAGTAATTCTTCTAACAAATTTCTCCATAGAATAACATGGGGTTTGGCTGCTAGTGATGGAAAAATATCAATAGGTAGACATGATTCGCAGTGAGAGAAGTTTCAAGCACTATTTGTAACAGTGTACAGATTTAAAATATCGAATTTGAACTTACTGATAATGTTTTTATTAGAAATGATTATAATATACATGCAGACCAATCTCTGATTTTTGAATGAAGAAGGTTTTAAAACGTGTAATTATAGTAGAAAGGCATTTTCGGAAATTTACCCCCCCCCCCCCCCCCCAAAAAAAAAAAAAAAAAAAAAAAAAAAAAAACTGTTTTTTTTTTTTATACGTGTAAAAGTAAAGTAAAAAATAAATAAATAAATAAATAAAATTACGAATTATAGATATTTTAAAACTATCTTAATATTTTATTTTTTCGCTCTTTCTTTTTTGTTAAGCGAAAAATGTATGCATTTAAAGCTTTTAATTAAACTTATTAAAAATATAAAATTCTGGAATCAAAAATAAATAAATAAATAAATAAATAAAATAAAATAAAAATAAATGAAGAAAGTTTTTTAATAACAGAAAAAATCAATACAGCATAGTATATCTTCTCCTCGGTACACTTTGGGGTTGCTCTGTATAGCACAATACCCATCGGATATCCTGAGAATGTTCTACGGAGATCTCTGCTATAAACGACAATATTTATATGCACTAAAAAAAATTTCATTTTAAAGCATATGCAATATTATTACTTGTATCCAATATTATTTGGTGCTACCATATTTTAAAAATCTGAAAATAACTATGTATTTAATTATGTATAAATAAGTAAGCACTAACAAACTGCAACGGGGGGGGGGGGGGGTGAATAACACGATCAAAACATTTGCTTTTATTCAGGTTTCAATAATCTGAAATTAAATACCAAAGTTCTGAAAAATATATGTTATAATGAATAAATAACACAGAACATAGTTGCTAACATTTTAATCTATCCGGAGTACTTTTAGTCACACCTTTATTTGCCACCACTTTATTTATAGAATAATTTTCTTCTCTCTCTCCCTCTCCCTCTCTCTCTCTCTCTCTCTCTCTCTCTCTCTGTGTGGAGCACAATACCCATCGGATATCCTGGGAATGTTCTACGGAGATCTCTGCTATAAGCAACAATATTTATATGTACTAAAAAATTTTTCATTTTAAAGCATATGCAATATTTTTATTTCTATCCACTATTATTCGGTGCTACCACATTTTAAAAAGCTGAAAATAACTATGTATTTTATTATGTATAAATAAGTAAGCACTAACAACTTGCAACAGCGGGGGGATGGAAAACACGATAGAAACATTTGGTTTATTGAGACTTCAATAATCTGAAAATAAATACCAAAGTTCTGAAAAATATATGTTATAATGAAAAAATAACACAGAACATAGTTGCTAACATTTTAATCTATCCGGAGTACTTTTAGTCACACCTTTATTTGCCACCGCTTTATTTACAGAATAATTTTCTTCAATATATATATATATATATATATGTGATAAAATACGAGTATAAATAAAGAATTACTCTTAAAACAAAAGTAGTATGAAATACAACAGAAACATCACATAATATATAGGTTTTGAACTCCATGAAAATTGTGAAGCACAATTTAAAATGCACTTCAACTTAGATACCAACATTTTAATTTATTCCGGAGTGTTTTTAGACCCCGGCATTATTTCGCCCCACTTTATTTGTGGAATATTTTCTCTTATACATAATTACGATTAAAAAAAAAAAAGTAAAATTTACTCTTAAAAAAAAGGGGGTATGTGATTAAAGGGCGATGCTGGAAATTTTGCAGATTAAATTTAAATGTTGGCAACTCGAGATGAAAACATACTTACCAAGTTTTCCCGTTTTAGCTACCAGAAATATTTATTTTATCACTGATATGTAACAATTTTCACAGCTAAAATATACAAAAAAAAAAAAAAAAAAAAAAAAATTAAAATTTTTTGGTGGCCAAAAGGTGCTAAGTTGGCAGTTATAATTTTGCGATCGCTCACGTAGATTCACGTCATTTGAAGATCTGTAACTCCGCCAGTGGGCATTTCTTTCCCAATTTGTATGTTATTTATTTCTTAAGTATATACCTAGTATTCATATTTCTACAATGAAATGTATTCTGGATAAAAATATTTAAATTAGAAGGAATGTACTTATATATATATATATATATCCATTTGTAGCATAAGTGTGAATACAGAATATCGTGTTCTGAAATATTGTAAATTGAGAGAATAACGCCCACAGGCGGACTGGACCTTACAGTCAAAAACACAAAATCATGCGGTCGCGAAAGTGTTAATTTATTCGAAATAGTGTTAGGTCTCTCCTGTGTTTAACATCAATTTACTTGCAGAGTAATAGTCTTCTTATTTAATCATGAATACATACTGTCGAATGTTACTCTGCAAATTTACTGGGGTGAAAAAAGGTAGGGCCTAACGCTTTAACGGATAAATTAGCATAATTGGCAGGTCTAAATACCATAAAACTGAATGCAAACAGAAAGTACCATCGTACTCAAATTTCTCTTTAAGGACTGTAATCATCTAAATTTCATTAAAATAAAATGAATTAAAACAACGCAAATTTTTTTAAAGTTCAAACGAGAAGATCTAAAATCAGGTAAAAATTGAATTATGCGTTCGGAAGATGTGTTTTCTGAAAAAACACTTTAATAAATATTAAACGATTAGAGGAACCTAAACTTAAGAATGGGCGGAACCTGGCATATACCACCAGCTATGCATACTTGCCAATATCCTAATTAATATTCCGTAGTATTGTTACCCCGTCCTTTTATTTACACCAGTAAATTTTTAAAATAGTATTCTGCAAATGCATGTCATCATGCAAAAACATTTCAGAACAAATTACTATAGAATAAAAAGAAACTACTCTAAAAAGATACTGAACTGAGGAAAAGAAGGCGTGACTAACAATACTGCGCAATATCAATTAGAATGTTAGCAAGTATGGTGTCGTTACGCGAATCAAATGCATTGGTCGGAGCGTATTAACAAAATTAACAACAAATTTAATTTATTAAAAAATAAATAAATAAATAAATATAAATAAACGGTGGAGAACGTATTAAAGAAAAAACGAAAAAATATTCCGTATTAACACATTCGCGACCGCATGTTTTTATCTTTTTAACAGTAACGTCCACCTGTGAGCGTTATTCTCTTAAGTTACAATGTTTCAGAATAAAATTTTTTGCATTCACATTTATATTACAAATAGATATGCATTATAATCACTTTCTTAATCAAAGTACTATTTGTTTCCATTGTATATTGATTGTAGAAATATGAATATTGTGTATATTTTTAAGAAACAAATAACATACAAATTGCAAAAGAAACGCCTACTTGTAGAGTTTCAGTTATTTCAAATGACGTGAATCTACGTCAGCTGTCGCGAAAGTGTTAAATTACCATAAAACTGACTCTTACAAGAACCTTCTACTTACATTTACAAAGATACATATTTTACAGTTATAGGAAATATTTAACTAATAAAAAATATTCTAGTTTTTATTACTCAGTATTAATTAAATTATACATATATGTAAATGATGAATGATTTCATTCATATTTTTTTACCAACGAAGAAAATTCACACTTTGGAGAGATAAAGTTTGAAGAAAATTGTAAATAGTGTAATTGTGTATTTTATTATTATTATTATTATTATTTTAAATTCTACACTTTAATTGAGCATTCAACAAATATTATTGAAATTTCATAATCGTTTTTCTTAATAAATAAGTTTAAAATTATTGAATGTACTAGTTAAGAAATAAAGTAAAATTTTTATAATCTGTTGTTATAATTTTAACTGCAGTATCATGTATTAAAGATTAATATAAAAATATTTGTGAATTTGCATTTCATAGCGAAGTGATTTCTGATGTGTTTCTGTCGTTTCTAACATTTTACCCACGGACTTAGAGAAGAAGGACAGTTTTCCCCAACGGCAGCCTTCCCTCAAAAATGGACCCGAAATGGTCGCTATTATTCGTTCGCCGCTAGGGGTCGTATTTGTTCTTTGACTGTCCACTGCCTCCGTAGAAAACCATTGCGCGCAGACGAAATTTTAGTTTTCTTTTCAGTTTTCTTTTTAATTTCTTTTTAATATTGGATTTTTTTCATAATGTCGCATTGTTACGCACCGGGTTGCACCTCCGGATATCGAAGTGTTCGAAAAAAAAAACAAAGAAATAGGTGAAAAGAACCCAAGTTTATTTCGTCCACCTAATGTAAGCTATTGATTTTAATGTTTTGTTGACTGATAAAATTATTATCTTATAAATATTCTATTACTATAAAAAAAAAAAAAAAAAAAAAAAAAAAAAAAAAGGCTGATTTAATTGGTATGGTTCTTAGTAAAATTCTGTTTGATAGATTTTTTTTTTTTTTAAATTAATTAAAATGTAATTTTTAGGTCACTTTGCATTAAGATTTTAAAATTTGCGTGCTAGCAGTATTCCTTTTTTCATATTATTCGGCGAAAAAAAAAAAAAAAAAAAAACATGCGAGCTTGCAATCTTACGAATTTAAATCATGTTAAATTATAAATTACGTTTTTTTTTTTTTTTTTTTTTATAATTGCAGCTTAAAAAAAAAAAAAGTATTTTAAAAATCTTGAATTGTAAACCGATTTTGGCAAGAGTTAAAAATTGGTAAAAAATGATATGAGTTCACAGTCAGTCTTTTTTCAATTCATTTCAAAATTACTGAGTTTTAAGATATTTAAAAAATAATTTAAAATGTTTTTTTTTTTTTTTTTTCTATGCCACTTTGCAGTGACATTTTAAATTAATTTTACAAACTGCCAATCTTTTAACTTCCATTTCATGTTAGATGATGAATCACGTTATATTATTATCATTATTATTACCATATTATAGAAATGTATTGTTTTTAACAAAAAAGAAATTTTTAATTGGTTTTGTCAAAAATTAAAAATAATGATTATGATGTCACAGTAAAAAAACTCCTAAATTCAGTTGAAAATTGGAGATTTTAAAGAAAAATTATATTTAATTAAATTCATCACCAGTGCCACATTCACATTTCATAATTTATAAGCTAGTGTTCTTCCAGCTGAAAATTAGAGATTTTATGTAAAAATTAGAGTATTAAATTCAAGGTAAGTTGTTTTTATAAAGTTAGCTTTACACTTAATCTCCGTGTCATCTCGTCGGGGTATCGAGCTATTCCCTAAAATAATATATATGTGATATGTATATAGATAAAATAAATAAATAAAAAAGTAAATCATGTATATTATAGCATGAGCATAGTTGTGAAAAAATAAATAGAGTCAAAGACATCCAACAAATGTCAGATAAAACTTCCTTCTTAATACGGTATACATTTCATTTGTAACCAAGTATATACATATTACATGTCTCTTGAACGTTCAAATTTTACTTACAATATTCTGATTTAAATATGCACTTAAGGTATAATTTTCTCATAATCATAAAACATCAATATAAAAAATTACGTTATTTAATCTTCATAATGTTAAATACTTCATGAACAAATGCATGACTTCCAGAAATCCGCATGTTGTAACCAATGTAACTATCAAACCGACAGTAAAAATTTTAATATGAAAAGTTCAAGATAGCGCTGATATTAACCCCTTAACGCGCGCTGTCCGCGCTGCGAGGATGCAAAATTTAAGATCCAGCAGCGAAAATTCATCCCGCTAATTTTTTAGAAAAAAAATTACCTTTATAAAATAGCAGAAAAGGCCATTTTTTTAACCTTAAAATTTAAAATTTCTTTTAGTTTAATTTAGTTTATAAATTCCAGTGGCACTATAATTTAAATGATCGGAATTGTCTGGCGCCGCAAAGGGTTAACAGTGATTCATTAGAAACTGAATATCACGAAACAAAGAAAGTCAATTTTATGCAGATTACTTTCTGTTGATGATAAATTTTAAATGCATTGATGCTATAAACAAGAAATAATTGTTCATAAATAACAATAAATAAATAAAATAAAAAACGATTTTTGCCTATATTTTAAAAAAAGTAATAAAAGGTAATATACTTGTAATATAAGCTTATATTGTATCATATGTTATGTAAAATTTTGTATCTTACTTTATTAGGTACATTTTAATTTCTTAATTCAAGATTGGTTGGATGGTTGGAGGATTAAGGCCGATTAACTCCTTATGTGTCCTAGGCCTATGGGGGGAATGCCCTCCGTGGGGGTCTTTCTAAGGGGTCCTAGCCCGTATTTACGCGAGTTTCGGAGGAAACCACGGAAAACTCCGAACGGATAGGTCGATGAGCGTGACCTGGGATCGAACCCGGCACCTCCCATCTACCAGCTGTGAGCGCAGAACCGCTCGGCCGCTGGTGGGCCTCCTTAATTCAAGAAAAATTAAACTTCATTATCATGCATATTTTTTACAGAGTTGCTTATTCTCTATTTAATTTTTTCTTTTCTTTTTTAATTATTTTCCAAGCATACTTATTTGTATTTTTCCTCATTTTTTATGCATTACAGTATCAAAATCTCGTTTCATAAATGCTAATTTTCACAAAATTCCAAAATACACATAATTTTTGTTCCAATTTGTGTAGATTTCTGGGAATCTCCTACATACACATTAAATTTAAAATTAAAATTAAAAAAATAAAATCCATTTACGTATTAATGTAACTGAATTCGGCTTTTGGGATAGGTTTTACCAAATATTGTTACTATTCCTTCTAAATCTAATTTCTTTGAATCCCTAAAATCATCAAATTTTGCAACCTGCTTTCTGCACTGCAAGTTCTGAGGTAGTTTTTCACTATTCTAACATTTATAAATTGAACCGACGGATGTTTCAGTCGTTGGCTGAATTATTTCATAATTATTAATATATTTTATAGTTGTTTGGTTGGTTGGGTATTAACGTTGCACTAGTGCTGCTCAATAGACAATTGGCGGACACACCCTATCCCTAAGGATGGCCCGGAAGCATGCCATCACAATTTTGATCTTCCACGGAGGGGATAATATTCTTTTATGTAAAAAAAAAAAAAAAAAAAAAAAAAAAAGGCTGAATGAAAAATTGCAATATGACTTTTGAAGATAATAAAATATAAACATTCATGAGAGGCTGAAATGATAAAATAGAGCAAGAATATTTTTTACTGTTTCCGAAATTTTTGATTTTTATACAAACAAGCATTAAAAATCGGTAAAAGTTGTATTGTTCCTCGATTGCCTTTTTTTTTCTTTTCTTTTGTTCCCTGAATCTCTAGCAAAAAGTAATTAAAAGTAAATTTTAAAAAGAAAAATACATTTTTAATTTGTTGGTGATGCAGAGTGTAGCGACGTAAAATAAATTTAACAATTTTAAATTCATATAATTATTAAAACGACTTTTAATTACACGAAAATATTTTAATGATTTGAATTTGACAGATATTAAACAAATTATCGTTATGAAATTTCACAAATAATTAAAAGAATTTTCTCTTTAGAAATAGAATGCAAAAAACAAATCTTATTTAAAGGTCTCAATTATTTTACTTATTTCTAATAGAAAAATACTTTCTGAATATGTGCATGAGTTCGGAGTTTCCTCAAATTAGTTATTTAAATATATTTATAACAAATATTTCTTACTAATAATTCTTTGCTAAAATAACAGTGATATAATTAAATAAAGTTTGGCTTACCTGGGTTTTCACAGGTAATTGCAAATTCCATTGGTGAAGAAAAAATCTCCTTAATATGACTTCTGTATTAAAGACCAGCAACTACTTTTCCTATAATTAATCTTGATTAGAGTGAGAAATTCTTACATAATATGTAGATCTATTATATTTAGGATAATTCACTCGTTGCTAGGTAATGAAAGAAAGCCTAGATGTTTTTTACTTTAATTTATTCATCTTAGACAAAAGGAAAAAATTATGATTAAATAGAATAAGAAAATGGAACGTCAGTTCCGAATAACGAAAATTACATGATTAAAAAAAAAGAATTACAATGTACTTGTAGAGAGACGCGACACATCGTCACGTGATACGGCAGGTGCACCGAACAATCTTTTGGCGGGAAGTAAAAAACAAAAAAGAAAGTTCGGAACAAGAAAAATGAAAGTTAATAAAAGAATGTCTGAGATTAAATATCACAACACCCCCTCTTAAGCTCAGAAATTTTTCAATTGTTCATTAATGCATTTCTATGTCTATTAAAATCAGTTTTTGGTAGAGCTTTTGTGAGGGTATCGGCGCTCATTTCTTTGGTAGGTTTGTATTGAAGCTTTATTAGGCCTTCTTGTATTAAGTTTCGCAGAAGATGATATCTCAGCTGTAAGTGTTTTGTTTTGGACTGGAATTTTTCATTTTCAGCAATCTTGATGGTAGATTGGTTGTCCTGGTACAACACTATAGGACATTCTTGCGGCAAATTTAAATCATCCAGTAGTTTGTTGAGCCACTGTATTTCAAGTGCAGCACTCGCAGCTGCGACGTACTCAGCCTCTGCTGAAGACATGGACACACAGGACTGTTTCTTCGAAGTCCAAAATATTGGATTTTTTCCTATCTTAAATAAATTTCCAGATATAGACTTTCTATCACTTGGATCATTGGCCCAATCCGAATCCGAATATGCTCTAAGAACAGGTTCACCAGAGTTACAAAGTTTTAATTTAATATCTTGGGTATTTTTCAAATATCTAATAACCCTTTTAACTGCCTCCCAGTCTTTCGCTCTAGGATTTTCGTTTCTACGGCTTAAGATGCCAACGGCAACACTTATATCAGGTCGCGATGCTGTAGAAATGTAAAGTAACGCGCCTATAGCCTGTCTGTACATTGTGTTGTTTGGTAAGAGATTGTCATTATCAGTTAATTTTATATACCCTGGTTCCATTGGTGTGTCAGAGGGCCGTGCGTTATCTAGCCCAAATTTGGTTACAATGTCTCGTATTTTATTATTTTGATCAAGCGTAATTACCCCTTTACAAGGTCTTTCTATATTTATGCCGAGGTAATATTTGGCTTCCCCAAGGTCGATTAATGGATATTCTTCCCTAAGTTGATTAATTAGTATGTCAATATCGTGATTTTTACCAGCTACAAGTAGATCATCAACATACACAAGAATGTAAGTTTCTGTGTTATCTTTGTTACGTATATATAAACACTTGTCATGTTGACTTTGTTTAAATCCTAATTTACACAATGTTTCATTAATTTTCAAATTCCACGCTCTAGCGGCTTGTTTCAAGCCATATATCGCTTTCTTTAACTTACATATTTTATTTTCTTCGCCCTGGATAACATAACCCTCGGGTTGATGCATGTATACATCTTCTTGCAAATTTCCATGTAGGAAAGCAGTTTTTATATCTACATGCCTTAGATTCAAATTTTTATATAGTGACATGGTCAAGAAACTTCTTAGAGTGGTATGCGATGCAACTGGTGCAAAAGTTTCGTCATAGTCCACCCCGTATTTTTGAGAAAAACCCTTGGCAACAAGCCTGGCTTTATATTTCTCGACTTGTCCTTGGCTATTGTATTTGGCCTTGAACGCCCACTTACACCCTACTACTTTGGTCCCTGGTTGAGCGTCAACAAGTTCCCAAGTATTGTTTTGTCTGAGTGAATTCATTTCGTCGAGTGTGGCATTCAGCCAATTTTCTTTTTCAGCTGGGTTTTGAATTTTTAGTATATCATCAAAACACTTAGGCTCATCAATTCTTTTGTCATTTACTGCAAATGCAAATCTGTCGGGCGGAACACCTTTATTTAATCGTTGTGATCGTCGCGGCAGAGTTTGCGTGTCATCCGGACTATCGTTATCGCCCGCTATATCTATATTTATATCAGTATCTAATATTGGTAATTTGGACACCGGAATTTCATCATTTGAATTTTCATTCTTAATTTGTGATGTTTCATTATTGTGGGATTCTCTATTTTCATCCTCCAAAAATTTTACTGTTCTGCTAATTATTACATTTTTATTATTTGTGCAAATTCTGTAGCCTTTGCTACGATTATCATATCCCACAAAAATTCCTTCTTGAGCGGTGCTATCCAGTTTTCCCCTATGTATTTTATGTACATATGCATATGCGCGACATCCGAATGTTTTTATATTTGATAAATCGGGTTTACGGCCGGTCCATTTTTCGTAAGGAGTTGAGTCGCATGAGGAGGTCGGGAGCCTATTTTGTATGTAATTTGCAGTATTTACGGCTTCCCCCCAAAAGGAATTCGGTAAATTACTGTCTTTAAGCAGACAGCGAGCCATTTCGGTCAGCGTACGATTTTTACGTTCTGCCACGCCGTTCTGAGCACTAGAGTAAGGAACGGTAAACTGGTGCTCAATTCCTTCTTTATTCAAAAATTCATTCACTTCCATACTAGTGTATTCACCCCCGTTATCGGAGCGAATTGCTTGCACTTTTCGGCCAAATTTGTTTGCGGTCATAGCCACATATTCCTTTAACTTAGAAAATACCTCAAACTTATTTCTTAGCAAATATATAATAGTATAACGACTGTAGTCGTCTATAAATGTAAGAAAGTAATATTTTCCACCTACAGTGGGGGTTTTCATAGGGCCACATAAGTCTGTGTGGACCAGTTCGAGTGGTACGGAGGCTCTAAATTGTGCAGCTTTGGGGTAAGGTGAATCAGTTAATTTTGACATTATGCATGTTTTACATTCAGTATTATGTTTGCAATCATTTAATTTTATACCCACAGCCATGTCCTTGTTAACTAAATCTTTAATGTGGTTAGTATTTCTGTGGCCAAGTTTCACATGCCACTTGTTTATGCAATTTTCGTTATCACAAGTTTGTATTACAATGTTCGCTGTGTGTTTGTTTTCAGAATAATTTAATTGACATTCATATAAGTTATTTTTCACATATCCCTCAATGCATGTATTTCCCTGATTTACAATTTTACAGGTTTTATCATCAAATACAGCGATACAGCCATTCTCTGTTGCTCTTTTTATAGAAATTAAATTAGTTTCTATTTCAGGGACATAAAGAACATTTTTAAGTGTTATTTTGTTCTGTGTGTTTTCCGAATTTACGGTATACAAATCCACAGTACCGGAACCCAAAGATTTTAGCTGCGTGCCGTTCGCGATAGTGACGTTAGAAACGTTATTTTTAAGATCGCGAAATTTTAGTTTATCATTGCAGATATGTGAAGACGACCCTGAATCAACCACCCAATTTACAGTTTTATCTCCAACATAAAAAGAATACAATTTATCAGCTTTTGGTTTATTGCTCCCCTCTGCAATTTGAGCGCTATCTGGCTTCTCATTGTTCTGAGAGCATATGTTGGATCTGAAGTTGGGTTTTTTGTTGAAATTTTTACTGTGACTTTTAACAGCAGAATTATTTTTGTTTTTTAACTTATAACATTCTTCTATATTATGATTACTTTTCTTACAGTATTTGCAGAATTTCTCCGATTTGTTATGGTATTGGACTTTTAACGCTGAATTTTGATAAGTTTTGTTTTCAAGCCTTTTGGCATATTCATCAGCTAATTTGTTTCGTATATACTCAGGTGTCAATTGCGCTTCGTCTTTCGATTCGAGACTTGTTATGAGAACGTCATACGAAGGAGGGAGTGAGCATAGCATTAATGCAGCTAGGTGCGATTCGTCTATGACTTCACCTATAGCAGTGAGTCTGTCGCGTGTTTTATATATATCAGCTATATGTTGGTTTACATCACCACCTTCCATTAATTTTATGGAATAAAGTTTCCTAAGTAAGAAAAGCTTACTCGTAAGGGATGATCTTTCGTGGACTTGGCGCAGAGCATTCCAGCACTCTCGTGCTGTATCTAGATTCATAACATACACGATTTGTTCGTTATCAATAAGTAAATTAATTAAAGCTCTCGCTTTTCTATTTTTTGAACGCCACTGATCGGTTATTGGGTTGGGAGGATCGTCAGTAATGATTGTAAAAAGATCCTCTTTTTGCAAGTACATCTCAATACGAAACTTCCACACATTATAATTTGTAGAGTTCAGCGGTTCAATTTGTATATCTTTTGTAGCTGACATACTTAAACAAAATTTTTGTAATAGTTTTGTTAATATTTGTTCAATTCGTAAATATTCATTTAATATTTTAAATCAACACAGTTCGGATAAATAGTACTTGAAGAAGAAAATAAAATTAAATAGTTTTCATAAAAATAAGCACTTTTCAATACTTTCGATTTAGTGTCACTTCGGTTTTGAAGAAACAAAAACAAATATTTTCGCTTACATTTTCATTTCTTATTTATTTTATTATTTAAATGTAGCAATCTCTTCCAATGTGCAATGAAAAAAAAAAACTTTTGAACTTTTGTCAAGAATAAATCTAAATTTTCAATTCAAAATATCAGAATCATAATCTAATAGAAAAATACTTTCTGAATATGTGCATGAGTTCGGAGTTTCCTCAAATTAGTTATTTAAATATATTTATAACAAATATTTCTTACTAATAATTCTTTGCTAAAATAACAGTGATATAATTAAATAAAGTTTGGCTTACCTGGGTTTTCACAGGTAATTGCAAATTCCATTGGTGAAGAAAAAATCTCCTTAATATGACTTCTGTATTAAAGACCAGCAACTACTTTTCCTATAATTAATCTTGATTAGAGTGAGAAATTCTTACATAATATGTAGATCTATTATATTTAGGATAATTCACTCGTTGCTAGGTAATGAAAGAAAGCCTAGATGTTTTTTACTTTAATTTATTCATCTTAGACAAAAGGAAAAAATTATGATTAAATAGAATAAGAAAATGGAACGTCAGTTCCGAATAACGAAAATTACATGATTAAAAAAAAAGAATTACAATGTACTTGTAGAGAGACGCGACACATCGTCACGTGATACGGCAGGTGCACCGAACAATCTTTTGGCGGGAAGTAAAAAACAAAAAAGAAAGTTCGGAACAAGAAAAATGAAAGTTAATAAAAGAATGTCTGAGATTAAATATCACAACAATTTCATTTCTCATTGTTAAAGCTGTCTTTAAGTTCTAAAGCAAAAGCAACACATTTTCATCTTATTTTTTAGATATTTCCTTTCCAACGCCTTTGTAAAAAAATCATAATAAATTTTTAAATTTTGTCTTTTTTACATACTTCGCAATTTTTTTTTTTTTTTTTTTTTTTTTTTTTTTTTTGTTTAATTGGAAATGCTGGAATAAATTCTGATTTTTAAAATACATTCATTGTTTTAAATTATGAAAATTCATATTTTCATATTTATTTTTTAAATATCATATATTTATGTTTTCATTATACTATTTCGTCTATTTTTTTTTTTTTTTTCTTTTTTTTTTCGGGGTGGGGGGAGGGAGCGAATTCTTTATATTTATAGATATATTTACATATAATGAATGTTTTCATTCTTGGATTTTGAAAAAAAAAAAAAAATAATATTAATAAATAAATAAATTTTTTCATAGCTATATTCTTTATTCCTGTGAAATATCTGAATAGGTTTTTCAATAATTTTACAAATTCGAAAATATCCGCAATTGATTTGTAAGTATCGAAAACCTCTATAAACCAATTTTGAACGATTTAACTCTATTTTTATTTTTTTGCACCCCCCCTCTCCCCTCCCCCTTCTAGCCCCTCCTAATAACTTTACATAATCGAAAATATCCCCATTCGACTTGCAAGCCTTTAAAACCTGTCTGTACCAATTTTGAACGGCCTAACTGTATTTCTATTTGTTTTTGCCCATAGCCCCCTTTACGGCCCCACCACCCTTACCGCCCCTCCTAATAATTTTACAAATTCAAAAATATCCACAATCGATTTGTAAGTATCGAAAACCTCTATGTACCAATTTTGAACGATCTGACACTATTTTTATTTTTTTGTCCCCCTCCCCCACCCCTCCCTCCTTCTTTCCCCACCTAATAACTTTACACTATCGAAAATATCCCCATTCGTCTTGCAGGCCTTTAAAACCTGTCTGTACCAATTTTGAACGGCCTAACTGTATTTCTATTTGTTTTTGCCCATAGCCCCCCCTTACGGCCCCACCACCCTTACCGCCCCTCATAATAATTTTACAAATTCGAAAATATCCGCAATTGATTTGTAAGTATCGAAAACCTGTATAAACCAATTTTAAACGATCTAACTCTTTTTTTATTTTTTGCCCCCCCTCTCTCCACCCCCCTTCTCGCCCCTCCTAACAACTTTACACTTTCGAAAATATCCACATTCGACTTGCAGGCCTCTTAAACCTATCTGTACCAATTTTGAACGGCCTAACTGTATTTCTATTTGTTTTTGCCCCATAGCCCCCCCTTACCACCCCACCCCCCTTATCGCCCCTCCTAATAATTTTACAAATTCAAAAATATCCACAATCGATTTGTAAGTATCGAAAACCTCTATGTACCAATTTTGAACGATCTGACATTATTTTTATTTTTTTGTCCCCCCCCCCCACCCCTCCCCCCTTCTTTCCCCACCTAATAACTTTACACAATCGAAAATATCCCCATTCGTCTTGCAGGCCTTTAAAACCTAACTGTACCAATTTTGAACGGCCTAACAGTATTTCTATTTGTTTTTGCTCCATAGCCCCCCCCCCCCCCACCGTTGCTGCCCCACCTGGGGGCTGAATTTCTAAAATTCCAGAAATTGGTTTTTAGATAGTTGCATTAGCTATATTTTAGAGCAAAAATTTCACGTATATCTATTTTTTTTGTTTGAGATATATAGGATTATGCGAAATCACGTTTTGCCCCCCCCCCCGCCCCCCTTGGGGACCGAATTAAAAAAATTCCTTAAACCGATTTTTAAATATTTGTATTAGCTATATTTTAAAGTAAAAATTTCACGTATATCTGTTTTTTTGTTTGAGTTATATAGAATTATGTGAAATCACGTTTAACGCATGTGAAATCACGTTTCGCCCCCTCCCCCTCCCCCTTGGGGACCGAATTTCAAAAATTCCAGAAATCGATTTTTAGACATTTGTATTAGCTATATTTTAACGCAAAAATTTTACGGATATATGTTTTTTTGTTCGAGATATTTAACATTATTTCATTTAATTCTCGCGTTAAAGCGCTCTTTCAAGTCTGAAGTGGAAAGGCATTCGATGCGAGCGCCATCTTCTAAAAGCGACCAAAATGGGGCCATTCTGATAACACAGCGTGAGCGATCCATAGTGTACATCCATGATTTTACCCTACGTTATATTACTATCTGAAGTACACTAGTACAGTCACCCAAAAAAAAAACGCCACCCCCCCACCTAATTTTGCCGTAAATTATCGTAGAAACATGCGACTGGTACCAATCAGTTTGTAATAACGTCTAGTTTATAATGTTATAGTTAGATTTTACTTAGGGGGTCGTCTACATATTAAAACTGACATCAACTTCATTTTTTTCAATGGTAACCCCCATTTTTTATAATTTATTTGAATTATTTGGATCAAATCATCACGGAAAATGGTATAGTTTATATATTTCGCTCAATTTTTCATAGAGTTATAAGCTGTCAAAGTTTGGGGGTGCTAATGTTAAATGAATGTGACAAACATTAAGTCATATCTTCCGAAATAATTATGATATTTAAATTCTGTTTTTTTTATTCGTTAGAATGAAGTAACCCAAACATATTCCATGCAAATTTTTGCTAGAAAAACATTTTTTGAATTATGAAAATTATTAATAAATTCATATTTGAAAAAATTATGAATTATGACCTATGTTAATTTTTGCACGAATAGAACGGGCATCATCAAAAACATGGGTTTCCAAATTTACAGCTCGTTCCTAACATTATTTTTTGAGTTACAGTGATATTTCACTTTTTATTCCTGTTAGGGGGCCGTCACTTGTTATAATCTGTATACTCTATAAGTAAATGCTTGTATATAATTTGACGGAATACTATTTTAATTTACCTTTATGTTATTTTTATTGTTTCCTAAGCAATATTTCGATGTTTATTATACAAATTGGCATATTTTTGTAAAGTTATCACAATGTAGGCGAGGGATTGTGAAAGAATTTCAAAAGAAAAGAAGCCCCGCCTCTGATTCGCTGAAACACTATTTAAAAAAAAAGACAAATTTGCATATTCCTATTTGACTCTATATGTGACGCTGGATGCATAAATCACAATGGCATTTACTACATCGATTATTGAAGACAAAACTTAAATGATTTAATTACAAATGTGCAAAATTATTTTGCGTTATATTATAAAGTTTTAGAAAATTTGTGAAAAGGCGTGGCTATTTACATTAAGCCTTGATATGGAAGCTATGTTGCTGTTTTTCGATGCTGCGAAATTTACAAAATATATTTGTGTTAATATACTATACAGATAGAAGAATAATTATATAATATCAACAAATCTTCTTTAATCAATATGTTTATATACATTACTGTATGGAAATGTTTATATATGAATATTGTATTTATTTTTAATGAGAGATATAAACACAAAATACTAAAAAAAAAGAAGAAAATGTGTTATAAATTTTTATAAATCAAGCAAAATATATATGCATACTTGCCAACCTAACCCGTAACATTGTTAGTTCCCGCCCCTGTGTGTACACAATTTAATTTTTAGAGTAATTAACTTCAAATACATTTACGATTAACTCATTGAGCGCCACGCGAATTCTTATGGAAATCCCATTCAGGCCACACGTGCTGCTTAGAAGCGTGTTATGTTTATCGAGTTTCAATAAACCCCATTAGAACTTAACGATATAATCCTATAAAAATCCTATTAAAAAAAAAAAAAAAACCATGTAAATTTTAAATAAATTGTCAGTAATTAGTTAAAACTATGTAAGTTCTGTAGTTTTATATCATATTTTACACTGCCGGCTGACTTCGCCTAAATGGAAAGTTCAGTGTCAGCCACCGATGGCTGACACAGCTCTAAAAAGACTGATGTGAAAAAAATGTACGGAAAGGGGCGGGACCAGTAATCTTCCGGGATAGGTTGACAAGAATGTATATACATAGAGCAATGCCAGAAAATGTTCTTTATTTTTCATGAACCAGATGAATGGTATTTTTTTTCTGAATAGTCTATGTATTAAATATAATGCTGCTTTAAATACCCTTTAAATGAAAAGTTTTATTACATAAAGTAATTTTCTGGCACTCTACAGCTCCCAAATGACACACAATACAAACCCCCGCCTTTTTCCAGTGTTTAAAGGGTATTAACGTTTAATATGCTTTATATTCGCTTTGATCTTTCCTTCTCCTCCTTATCTTCTTCTTTTTTCCTTTAAAAAAAAAAAAGAGTTATGTAATTTTTTGACCTTTTCAAGTGAAGATTTAGATTAAGGATAGTCAGCCTTTCTACGCCCACCGTCCACTTCGATATCTGTGTTAAAGTGTAGAATTTTAGAACATCCCATTAAGTAGTAGGATTTATTATTTTACATATTAATTTGTTACACATTATAAAATATAAAAGCAAAAGAATATCGTGGAGATTTATGTAAAAGTTTTTAATAATGTCATGAAAATAATAATAATAATAATTAATTAAAAAAATAAATAAATAAAAATAAAAAAATCTGTTTTAATATTTTAAAAAAGTCAATTAAAGAAAATGAAAGTACTGCAGTATCAGAACAAACTCCCATTGTCACTGTGAAAGGGCCGTGGGAACCAGGTTGAGTGCCGCCGTTTCAGACAATTATACGGCAGCTTGAGTTAAAATAATTTTGAATTTTCAAACAAATTTAAAACCATTCATCTTTTTTTTTTTTTTTTTATAGATATTTTATTATCTATTCAAGCTATTTAATTTTCTTCGTATGAAGTGAACTATCTTATTTTTAATCAATAGAAACCAATAAAAATCTTTTAATTTATAAACTAACTCAGAAAGTTCTGTAAATTAGTCATTTTTTTTATTTTATAATTAACATTTCTGAAATTTTTTTCCGGTGTGAAACTTAATAAATAATGTATACAGGGTGGTAGATCGTTATTTATATTTTCTAAATGTGTAGACGGACCCCTAATACATTTTCACGTGTAACTCTATTTAAAATTGATTTAAGGTATATAAATAAGTATGTTTTTCGAACCGCCTTGATCTCAGAAATCTGAATATGAAGTCAAAAATAGGGATTGCCATTGAAGAAAATGAAGTTAATGCCAGTTTTAATATGTAGACGACCCCTTAGGCAAAATTTAACTATACCGTTATAAACTAGACGTTATTACAAATCGATCGGTACCAGTCAAATGTTTCTACGATAATTTACGGCGAAATTAGGTGGGGGGGTGGCGTTTTTTTTTTGGGTGACTGTACAATCTCTTGCAAAACCAAAGTAAAACATAATAATGCTGCCACCGTGAACCTTAAATGATATATTTCTTAAATAAAAAATTTATTGTACTGCATTTGTGGTCTTGAATAACTGTTTCAGTGTTCTTCTAAAAGATCGCTAGCGCCCTGGCAGAGTGCTTAAGGGTAGCAGGCGAATGCAGCGTGCAGTAGTATAATGTGCAAAGTTGCATGAGGTCGAATTGCCTTTTTTTTTTTTTTTTTTTTTTTTTGCTCTTGCGTTTCGGGTCGGGTTTAGTTTTCAAAGGATTGGGTTGACATGAAAACATTTTTCGAATTCGAACAAATTTTATCCTAAAGCAAAGAACAACAACAACAAAAAAGCAATTATTATTTAGAATATAAGCTGTTGAAAACATGCTACTTCTCCGACAGTTACCAGATGTATGATTCATCTGATTTCATAAAGTTAATATATTTCGTAAAATAATGAATATTTTCAAAAAAAAAAACTTTGAATGGATAAACGTAACCTACATAAAAAGGAAATTTTTTATGTTTTAGAAAAAAATTTAATATTTATTTTATCGCACCCCCCCCCCCCCCCACCCCACCCCACCCCATCCCAAAGAAAAAAACAAAAACGTATGCATGTGTGACTTAAGCTGTCAGTCATATGATAAAAAACATGTTTAACAAGTAAAATTAAATATTTTCGACAGCGAGTTACTTCCATAAATTATAGGTCACATGCAAAGATCAACTGTTCTATCTATCTGATAATTTAAAAATTGTTCCACCACTATTCCGAAAACATTTGTTTAGCAAGCTATTTTCTGATTCATTAAAATTACTTGCTATTGGCGAGAGAGTATTTTGTTCGCTAAATCGGGAGCTGTCTTTGGGTTTTATGCACCAAATACACGAAAGTTTTTTATTTTTCACAGATTATCTACTGGGATTCCGTCGAAAAGTGTGACTGATCTCATATTGCTAAAGTAAATGTTATCAGGGGAATTTTTTTAAAAATGTTCTGATTATGGCCTTTAAGGAGACTTTCGCTGTTAGTAAACAAGTCACTGCTCACTATCTGTTTTCTTTTTTCTTTCTTTTTTTCTTTTTTCCCCCACGAACGGTTCCATCACTAGAAAGATCTCTTTCTTCGGGAGAATTGGGATGGAATACTACAGTCCCTCATTGATAACCTAATCGACTCCATGTCTAAGAGATGTTCTATTTTTGTTATCCATTAGGAGAAATTAAATACTTTTGGTTGTTTATCTCAGACACATAATATTTATATTTTTCATTCTACACAAAAATAGACTTAGAAAAGTACGTTTTTTTCCCCTTTGACAGATGGTGATTTTACTTCTTATATCATATTAAGACAGTAGTAATGTATAAGTCTCAAAAACTTCAATTTATACTGAATATCGAGAAAAAACGTCAATATTCTTTACTTTTTTAACCGACTTTTAAGGATGTTGTACATCAGCCGGGTTTCCTGTTTTTTCCTTCTCAAGGTATTCTACGGGATTCTTGTTGCGTCGTTTTATAAGGATATTTCATTCAAAAGTGAAGATTTTGGAATTATTATTATTATTATTATTATTATTATGTTTTATTATTTATTATACCTTTTGAATATGCCGCCTTTTGGATTAGTGATCACTTTATTATTATTATTTGTTGTTGTTGTTGTTGTTATTATCATTTTAAATAAATTTAAATGTTTTATTTCTTTAAGTAAACTTCGTTCTCTAAATTTCAATCTCTAATAGAAATATTTAAATATACATATATATAAAGGCTCATTTCAGATAAATTTGAGTGGAAGGCTGATTTTTTACACCAATTATGTGGAAAATACCAAAGCCAGGAATCGAATCCAGAGCCAACCGCTTAACACGCAGATGCTCTACCACGGAGCTATCCTGGCTGATAACCAGCCCGGCATTCCCCACATAATATTCGTTGGCACGGTCACCGAGCCAACAACCGAGGAAAAAATCAGCCTTCCACTTCAATTTATGTGAAATGAACTTCTAAGGTTGATTAATCAAAATTTCTAAGGCTCATTAAGCTGAAAAACAGCTTGTTCAAAGAATACTATTCCAAACATAGAATACGATAAACTTCACTTTTGAATGGGATATTCTTACAGAATGAAGCAATAGAAAGCTGGTTTTGGGTTTTACGCGGGAAATACTCGAAAGTTTTTTATTTTTTACGGATTATCTATTGGGATTCCGTCGAAAAGTGTGACTGATCTGTATCCATGTTACAAAGAATATACATTATAATTATACTCTTTCTAATTAAAGCATTTGCATCCACATTATTTTAATTGTACAAATATGAATATTGCGACTATCCTTAAGCAATATACTAACATACAAATTGCAAAAGAAACGCCCTCTGGCTTAGTCACAGATTTCCAAATAACATGAATATACCTACGTCAGCGGTGGCAAAAGTGTTAAAATTGTAATGACAATATATCAAAATCGGCATAAAATTTTAGGAACATTACGGGGCTTGCTAATGGGAAATTAATCAAAAAGTATTTTATTTTATTGAATTTCTATTAAAGTTTAAAAATATTTTTAAATATGCTCAAGTTTTGCGAAGTTGTCAGCTGCTTAAATAGAAACCTAGACCTAACAATTATGCTAATTTATGTGTAATAGTTTTAGGTCTCGCTTTTTTTAACATCAATATATTTGTAAAATAAGATTAATTTGTAAAATAAGTTTAATTGTAATCGTGAATACATATTACTGAATATTATTCTACAAGTTTACTGGTGGGAAAAAAGTTAATCTACGTCAGATCTACATCTATTAAAAAGAAGGTGCATAACGCCATTGCGGATAAATTAGTATAATTGATAGGTCTAGAAACCGTAAAACTGAATGCAAAAAGAAAAAAAAAAAAAAAAAACAGCATTCTCAAATCGTCTAAATTTTATTAACACTTTCGGACTTCATACAATTGTCTTTTTGACAGCAAGGTCCAGCTGTTGGCGTTATCCTGTTACAGTATTTCAGACCAATATTTTCTGTATTCACATTTATATTACAAATGAATATACATTAAAATTATATTATTTATAATCAAAGTACTTGTATCTCTAGTATATTTGATTGTAAAAATATGAATATTGGGTATATTTTTAAGAAATAAATAACACATAAACTACGAAAAAAACACCCAGTGGAGGAGTTACAGATTTTCAAATGACGTGAATCTACGTTAGCGGTCGCGAGAGTGTTAGGATAAATTGAATTAAAATAACGCAAAAGTTTTTAAATATGAAACAAAAAGATTTAAAATCGAGGGAAAGTTAGGTTTTGTGTTTTGGAAATGTATTTTCCGAAAAATTCTTTAATAAATAATAAAAGGTGGGAGGAACTAAATTTAAGAATGGGCGGAACCAGTCATGTACCACCAGTGATGTTATGTAAATAAAGTCCATTAGGCGGAGCTTACTGCCAAATAAAAAGATAAATAAATATATAAAAACATGCGGTAGGGAATGTATTAATGGAACAATGAAAAAGGTCTTCCGTATAAAATGAACATAAAACAGACTCTAACAAGAACCTCCTACTGACACTTCCAAAAGACAAATATTTTGTTGCTAAAAGAAATATTTAACTAACAAAAAAGACTCTAGTTTTTATTATTAGTCTTAGTATTATTTAAATAATATATATGTAAATGATGAATGATTTCATTCCTATTTTTGACGAACGAAGGAAATTCACACTTTAGAGAGATAAAGTTTCAGAGCTGCCAACCTAATCCGGCAATTTGTTAGTACCGCCCCTTTTTCTACACCACTTAATTTTTAAAGTAATTTTCTTCAAATATATTTGCGAGGAATTAAGAAAGAAAAAACTCCAAGAAAAGACTGGTGTAAAAAAAGGGGCGGTACTAACGGTTTGCTGGATTAGGTTGGCAGCTCTGAAGCTTGTAGAAAACTGTAATTTGAAATATTTGTCTATTTTCCTATTATTATTTTTAATTCTATAATTTCACAGACCATTCGACAAATCTTATTAAAATTTTACAATCATATGTCTTAATAAGTTTAAAAATTATTGAATACTCTAGTTAAAGAAATAAAGTACAATTTTACCAAATTTTTATTACCTTCGATTCTTTTGTTTGATTGTTGGTTTGTCCAGTACAAATCTTGTAATTGATTATTAACTAACTTTCCTAGTAGCTAGACATTTGTAACTTTCAGACTAGCTCAGAATCCGATGACAACACCATACTTCGTAACCCGATTTTCGAATTTTTCATTAGTTTTCATTTAATTAATTAAAATATGAAAATAATATCCTCCTAATAGCTTTAAAAATAGCCATTAATATTTTAAGCTATAATTTTATTGTTGCAAAAAAAAAAAAAAAAATTACGAGTTCATTTTCTTTTATCATAAAAATAAATACATTTAATAACGTTAAAAATAGTGAACGTTAAAAAAATATAAAAAGTTTAATTACACATCTCACAAAAATGGACGTCATTATCACTTTAAAAATTTTATACACATTGATAAAGTGCTAATGGAGTTCTATAGCTATTATTCAGCAGAAATTTTAAAAACATGCAAAAAAAAGTTTTTTATCTTATAATTAAATTTATAATCTATTGTTATGATATTAAATGCAATATCATGTATTAAATATTAATAATAATAATATATATATATATATATATATATATATATATATATATATATATATATATGTGAATTTGCATTTCACGTTTATTTCCCACACCATTATACTAAAGAATCATTTTCTTGCTTACAACATTTTGAAAGGCAAGTATTAACTTCAGTAATTTGCCTTACGATATATTTCTGTTGTGATCCTATCTTTCCTAACATCTTATCCCACACTGTATTACAATCTATAGTAAACTGGTACAAACTTTTGCATATCTAAATTTAAAACAACATAAACACAGTAATCTGTTG
>OZ005658.1:12253579-12332579 GCA_963930645.1 Salticus scenicus | reverse complement strand
CATGAGATATAGTGGACACAAAATTCGTGATACACACAGACAGACATTTTCTAAAAACTATCAATTCGAGTTCAGGACAACCCAAAACGTGTAAATCCATCAAAAAACGGAGGTCGAAAATTTTCACGAATCCAATACTTTCTCTATATTACATATAGGAGAAAGTAAAAATCGTAATATATTATTTTTCAGCTGAATTTGCATATTATCCAAGTACTGAAACCAAAATTTTATATTTTTTAGACATGACCAAAAATCCGGAAAATCCGGAATCGCCGCGGTCCCGACGATTCCGGATTTTCGGCTTTGTACTGTAATACTATATGTACATAGCATTAATTATGATTTACTATGTACACTGTGCTGATGTTTCACTTTTAAGCTCTCTTTTGTGGTTTTTCACTTAACGTATTTTTGTCATGGTCCCTTGTGCCCATGCATAAATGAGAGATTACTGTATCTTTTCACATAAATTTTTTACTTTATTTACTGGGAGTTTACATATAATTGAAAAATAAAATGGTAAAATTTGATTCTCAATCAGAAATATGTTTAAAAATTATTTTCATTTTCTTCTTTCCCCTTTCCAAAATTGAGATTTTAAAAGTTTTGTTTTTTATAGTAGTAACAAGTGCAGTTGCAGAATCTTCTGTCTCGGCAGCAAAATAAAATTTATCCACAATCCAGAAATGCCAGGCAAAGTCTAGTATAACAATTAACAATTTATTAGTGGCAATTAACAATTTATAGAATGCATAAAAATTTGCATGTACAAAGAAAATAAATTAAGAATATTATACAACAAGTGCAATAATCTCAAGACATAATGTAAATTATATTTGTATTTTTAAGCCTGGTATTTTTATTTATCTATTTTATTCAGGTGTTAAATTAATCTGTAGAGTTTTAAACATCTGCAGCACTCACTGCCATGCTGCATTGTTTCTGCTACCCGGTTAAAAATTACTTTTCTTCTTCTCTCTCTCTGTTTTTTTTTTTTTTTTTTCTTTTACCAAAAAGAAAAATGTTTTAATTTTAAGATTTCTCTAGACAGTATTAGAGATGTAAAATTTCTGGAAATTTTGAGGCAGTGGAAAAAAAGTTTTTCTCTGGGAAAATTGGAAAAAATGAGAAAAATTGAATTTTTGCAGATAAAAATAGGGTTTCTTAATAGTTATAATATCTTAGAAAATATAAAGTGTTAAATATTTAAAAATACATGCAATCCATATTATTTTTTTCTTAATAGAAACATACAAAAAGCTTTTACTATTATAAAATGAGCCATTCTGTTTCATAACTGCCAGTACTTTTCCTTGTACAAAACACTAAAAACTAGTTAAATTGTTATTCAGCCGTTAATTTTGCATAGGGAGTGCATTCCTATGGAATGTTCATCTCCCAGCAGCATTGATACAATGAATTTAGATTAGAAATAAACCGAGAGAAAAAAAAGTTTTATCCTCAACCCAAACCAAATTTCTTTATATCCGAAACTCGAAAACTAAATAAAGTTTAATGATCATCTGAAAATCATGCAGAACTTTTCATTGTTACAGAATTAGTATATCATTTAAAAAAAAAAAAAAAAATTAATGGGGTTATTGGTACAACACTAATTTATAAATTTAAAAATTTGAAAAATGGATTAATTTTTAACCATTTATGTGCGTTATGTACTTCTAGAGTACAAAAATATGCTTTAAGTTTATGATTTTTGCCCCCCCCCCCCCCCCCGCAAAAAAAAAAATATATATATATATATATATATATATATATGTTTTTTTTTTTTTTCCCCGGACCATTCCCATCTCTAGTTAGTATGTACTTTGACTGTCCATTCACCCATTCTACTTTTAAAAATATCTAAAAGTTTGTAAAACTTTATTTTACTAAAATTTTGTTTGTTCTATAAATTTATATGGCAACTATAATTTTTTGTAAATTAAAAAATACAAATGAACTTGTATATAAATCAAAAATTCATGCTTAATAAACATGCTAAATGTTGTATATTTATATTATTAAGAATTAAACATAGTATGTATATTAAAAAAAAAGTTATTAAAGTGAAACTAATTGAAAAATTACAGAGAATAGATAATGACAGTTTTAATGAAGTACACTTACTATTATAATTATTAAATACTATTTTGTGACAGATTTATGGGCAACTTTAGAAAAAAGTAAAAAATTGAAAAGCTCAATGGTCCAGTAGACCACTCGAATTTATATTTTGCTGGTCTGCTGAATATTTTTGTGGTCCCGGACCAACAGATCACTGTTGATTTCGAACCATGATGATTAATGTGGCTGAAAATGTCCACTTTTCAGGTTCCATAGATATATACACACAACCTGTGTGTGTATATATACGTATGGTACTTTTCCACTTCACTGGCGCAGGCGATTAAGTTGCCTTTTAAATTAATCTTTTATAAAACGTTTTTGTATATATATATGAGGCAAACCAAGACCTTCTATACATTTGAAAGACTAATATCTTTTATTAGTCTATATCGCCTACTTTATACCCACATCTGTATCTAATTTATCGCTTGTGCCGGCGAAATGGAAATGTACCATACATATACAAAAAAAAAATGAGAACTTTTTATTTCAGAAAAAAGTAATTTAAAATAATTCACTTATTAGGGTAGGTGCTCCAGTGCTTGGCATGTTCCAGTTATTGACATCTATCCCGAAATAATTAATAAATAAAACAAATAATAAAATCATATACTTTACATATAAAAATTTTAACATTTTATGTCAAACACTGGAACATAGGGTGCCAGTTACTGATAAAATGAAAAAATGGCAGTGTCAATTACTGGAACATTGAGTGAATGTCAAATAAAAATTCATAAAAAAAAAAAAATATCAATTGCATATATTTTAACATATATGTGGTTCTGAATGCCTTTCATGCCATATGTACTAACGTAAGGTTTCTAAAAATATTTTCTGATGACTAGAACATTAAAAACATCGGAGATTGCTCTAAAAGTGTCAATCACTGGTGCACTTACCCTACATGTTTTATTTCTTTAATAGTTTTTTTTTTTTTCTTTTTCAATAATTTAACTATAACAATGTTTTCTATTTAATTTACTATTAAAATTTTCTTTTTATAGAACTAGATACATTATCACAGAACTACAAAAAACTTTTGAAAGACCAAGTAATGTGTGATGTAGTTCTGCATGTGAAAGATAAAGAATTCAAAGCCCACAAAGCAGTTTTAGCTGCACGCTCAGAAGTTTTTGCTGCCATGTTTATGCATGATACCATGGAGAAGCGCAAAGGCATTGTCACCATACCAGACTGTGATCCAGAATGTTTTCAATTATTTTTGGATTTCCTCTACTGTGGTGTACTTGAAGAGCTAACTGAACGTAATGCCATTAGTTTGTTTGAAACAGCAGAAAAGTATGGTATATTGGAGCTCAAGAGAATCTGTTGTGAGCAACTGAAGGAGAATATCTCTCATGAAAATTGGCACGATATTGCTAATCTTTCTGTTGTGTATGGTGAAGAAACATTATTTACTGCTGTCCAGAATTTTTTTAATAGTCATCTGCGGGCTATTTTCAATTCTCCTGAATGGATGCAAATGCTTCAAACTGAATATGACTTAGTCGATAAGTTATTGAAAGGATTTGCTGCTACATTGAAAATACCAGCATCCAGCACAAGTTAAGTGTTATCAAGAGGGTTCTTCACCGATTGTTGCTGGCAACCAAATTCAATGCAAGGGTCTATCCAGAACTAAATCTGGGTCCATTAAAAGAGCCCTTCATAAATTATATATCTTAACTTTCACGACCAGCATACTTTTCTGTTTACTGAAACTGATTGCCAGAGAATATTGGAATGAACTCAAGCTAGTTGCCAGAAACTTTTGATGTTAAAGCATGGATAAAAATTAGGTATAATGTTTTGAAATGTTACTCTTGTAATTATCTAAAGCTTGAAATGAAAATTAGTCATATAATATTAGAACAAACCTATAATACTATCGAAGAATTAATGCCCTAATAATACTATTGTTTCCATAGGCATTCTTTAAATTACGTGAGTTCACATTAGCTGTAACCTGGAATAGAATCTGGAAAGACGTGAATTTACATCAGTGGCAACTAGCTATAGAAGTTAAAATGACATGAATTCATCTCAGTGGTTGCAGATGTGTTTAAAAAAGAAACCTTCACAAAATTTTTTATCCTTAAAAAGGACCTTACACAAAATTTTTATCCAAAAAAAGGATCCTTCACAAAATTTTTCTTTTTAAAAACAAACTTTTGAGAAATAACTTTCGTTTCGAAAATGATAATTTTATTTTGCAAAATTACGTTTTTTATAATTTTTACAGAGGACCCTAGCCAAAAATTTCGGAACAACTAGATTTTTCACAATTTTTTCAAAAACAGGACCCTGTCTGAAGTATCTGGACAGACAGACCACTACAATGTTATTCTGTGGGGAAATTTGTTTATAGAATTCTTCTTTACTTTCTTTTTTTTTTTTTTTTTTTGTAAATTCCATTTTTACAGTGAGAAAAATCAGCCATTAAATTTTACTCTTGTTTTCCAAAACCTGATCTTTTAAATATTTCATTTTAAAGTTAGAAAATCCAAAAAAAAAAAAAAAAAAACCTTTTACTTTAGTTTTTGCATTTTTTTATGACTAAGTTGAATTTTGGAAAACAAAAGCAAATTGTTATAAATTTTCTGAATGTAAATAAATAAAAAATTTGGTAATAAGTGATTTGGGTATCAAAATTTTCTATAAAATAGCATGAGATTTAGGTGAAGGGAGCCTTTAAATTTCTCTGAAAATACACTAAATGGTTAATGTCTTTTAGTGATGTCTGAGTATTTATCAGTATTAGTAAATGGTTGTATGAAAATTGTCTAAAAATTATATACAATAAATATAGCACACATTAAAAAAATGCAGACATACAAGTAAAATTGATTTCCAGTGCAATCCACCAAGTGTTTTCATCTGGAGAGGCACAGGCCTGTTCTATCAGTTGACTTGAATTTCATTCCAGGCATCTCCTTCCTAACATCCTAACCCCCTCAACTATTTTAAAAATTGTTTATTGTACTGTTTCTTTATGATCTTATGTAGTGTGGCTTGAGGTTTGGCTTCATACTTAAAAAAAAAAAAAAAAAAAAAAAAAAAATGTAATTTCTGATAGCTTAGTTATGTAAAAGACACATTTTTTAAAATGTCTTACAGGCGATTTTGTCAACAACTTGTAATTATTATTTATTATTATTATTATTATTATTATTTTTTTTTTTTAATACATAACTGAAATCTTTTTATTTTCCTGATTTATATATTTTTATTTTACTTATGGGGTACTTTTTATAAAAATATTAATGTTGATGTTTTTCAAATATATACCATATACTTTATGGTATTTAGAAATTTTTATTCATGAATTCATCAACCGTGAATGTTTATTTAAATCAGATTGGAGTGTAAAGGTTGATATTTTTTATTTATTACCAACTATGCTAAAAATACCAGAGCCGGGAATTGAACCCGGGTACCTCCGCTTAACGCACGGATGCTCTACCACTGAGCTACCCTGGCTGACAACCATGCGAGAAGTATCTAGCTGGTTGTCAGCCAGGGTAGCTCAGTGGTAGAGCATCCGTGCGTTAAGCGGAGGTACCCGGGTTCGATTCCCGGCTCTGGTATTTTTCGCATAGTTGGTAATAAATAAAAAATATCAGCCTTCACACTCCAATCTGATTTAAATAAATACTTTATGGTATTTTGATATAAAGTTTTTTGAAAGGTTAATTTTCTATGAAATTAAAACAATATTAAAATTTACTGTGAATAAATACTATTACTTTTGACAATGTAAAAAAAAAAAGTTTCTAATGATCTAAAATGTAAAGTATATCTAAAATATATGTGTACTACTATAATAGTATAATATACTATATGAAATCTAAACAATATTTAAATTTACTGTTAATACTATTACTTTTGACAATGTAAAAAAAAAGTTTCTAATGGTATAAAATGTAAAGAATATCTAAAATATTGTAAAAATTGAGTTTATAAAACATTTGTACAAAAAAAAAAGTAATGATAATATTTTTTTTCTCTTTAGCATTCATGCTTTGTATCACCAGAAAAGTTTTTCCTTTCAAGTTATCCTTATAAAAATATATATGTTGTATATATGATTTTAATACTTTATGCAGACATGCCAAGTCTCCTGATTTTTGTTTGTTTTTCCATGCTTCTGATTTTCCACTCATTTCTCCTGCTTAAAATTTGTGGGATTGGGTACAAAAAGTTGAAAGAAAATTGAAATTTATCTTGCCCTTCAATTTATCAAGTTTAGTTTGAGTGTGAATCATTATACAATGCTTTGAAACTAATTTTTGCTAATAATAAATTTTTAACTTTCATTTTTGCATAATGAAAAATGTCTTATTATCAAAAGATTTAAAAAAAAAAAAAAAAAAAAAAAATACTATAACTATTGAAAACTTTAAAGAATTCAAATTTCATTAGAATATAGCTGATATTTTCATTTCTTTATTACCTTTTCTTTTACAAAGATAATTAAGATCCTTATTGTTTTATATTAGGAGCAGAATGATCAAATCTGTCTATTTTGACTTAAATTTTAAACAACTGTATGTGTGAGGGTTTTTTTTTTTTTTTTTTTTTGATAGTTTGTTTTACTGCAAGAAACATATATTACTCATTTAATTTTAATACTGATGCTTTGTAAATACCTCCTAAGCTTATAAAGCTTTACTTAAAATTAAATTTGCACTATTTTACTAATTTTTCTTACAAACTTTCTTGTTGGAAAAAGTCTCCTGATTTCTGTTAAAAAACCTCCTGCTTTTTTTGTCATTAGAAATTGGCATCTCTGCTTTATGATACTTGTTTATACAATATAAAAAGCATACTTATTTCTACCAAATCATTTTCTTGAAATAATGTTATATATGGTATATATTGTCTTTCATATTTTAGGATACCATTCATGAAAATAAGGATATTTATGAAATAAGGGTATAGTGTCATACCTGTCTATTTTCGTGAAATGTCTGATATTGTAACACTTTTTTTTTTTTTTTTTTTTATATTTTGCTTATGAAATAAAAAAATTATAATTTCAAAACATATTTTGTATATATATATATTTTTTTCTTTAAGTTTCTTTTCTGAACTTGAACACAACTGGAAAGTTTTACTCTACAGTTAGGAATGCTTTTGATATATATATAACAAAATCATTATCATATCATTATTACATATATATAATGATTTATTAAGTGTAGTAGAAGCCAAGCAACAGATACAAGATCACTGAAACCACAAAGACTAATAAGAATGAAAAATTTCGTTATGTAGGAGAAAGCTCAGAAATGTGAAAAAAAAAATTATCAGGGGATAAAATACACATATTTAAAGAAACCAAATTTATTAATTAACAGCCTGCATATTTAACGAAACATTAAACTAACTCAACAAAATCTTAACAGAAAAACTTACACTAATTCAAAATTTATGATAAATTTAAGAAACTTAAAGAAAGAGACAGGTGGCAAGACTTATGACTTGCCTGTGGAGTTGATATATAAAAAAACTTTTTTAAATTCACAAGAAGAAGAAGAAAATATAACATGAAGAAATGGAAAATTTAATTATTAAATCTTTTCCAAATCCAAGGTTGAAGGCAATATGTTAAAACAATATTTCTTCAGGGACAATAATTGATTAATGAATGCAAATAATAGGTGATTAAAAGTTACAAGTATCACTGCCCAATTCAACAAAACCCTGTGTAACCAGTGAAATGCAAGGACAAGATAAATTTAATGCATTTTTTAAAAATTATTATTGCTTTAAAAAAAAGGTAAAAGTAAATTGGAAAAACTACTAACTTACATGGGGGGAAAAATATCATTTACAATCAGAAAAATGTAACTTATGAAATTTTTATATATTAATTCATCAACCATGAAAATTCATGATTTTCATGGTTGATAAATTAATGAGTAAAATTTCTAAATTGAAATTTCGTCTATTGGAATTGTGCCACGAGTAATAGTCTCACCTGTTACATCTGCGTTTGTAGATACAATGACCTTGCCAATGGATATTATGTCAGAAATGCCAAGCTGGTTATTAGCCAGCAGGGTTCCCACGGTCCTTGAAAGACCTTAAGAAGTACTGGAATTTCATTTTCTTTTTCAAGGGCCCTTGAAAGTACTTGAATTTTGTGCGAAGTCCTTGAAAATCCTTGAATTTTCCACTCCAATAGATGGGCTTAGTGCGAATTCTGTCAAGGCTAAACTATCTCCATCTCCACATGCGCACGTCATTGTCTAGTATAATGATTTTGTCATAAAATTCTTATTTCATTGTCTTGCTTTTGCATATAGTTTCAAATTATTATTTATTTATTTATTTATTTTTTTTTTGGCCGGTCTCATACCTGTTTGATTGGTCATTAATTTTGAGCAGAAAGTGACTAGACCAGGACTGAAACCTAAAAGCATTGGAATAATCATAATGATTCCAAATCTTGAACTAATCATTTTTGGACTCTTGTAAAAGTTAATTTGGTCAATCCATCAAAAATGTATTGTGAAAACAGGCAAAGTTATTCTAATTATAAGAAAAATATTACTAATGAAAGTAGTTATTAAAGTTTTGTGTGTCTGACTAGTGTTCTGCGATTTTCCTCTAGTCCTTCAAAAATTTCAAATAGGCCTTGAAAAGTCCTTGAATTTTTTTCTTTTTTAAGAGTGGGAACCCTGGCCAGGGTAGTTCAGTGGTAGAGCAAACGCACGTTAAGCGGAGAGCCCGGATTCGATTCCTAGCGCTGACATTTTCCACATAGTTGGTATAAAAAATCAACCTTACACTCCACATTATCTAAAATGGATTTTCATGATTGATGATAAATAAAATTTCTAACTTAACTTTATACCTAACAAATTATCCTTTTATAGTAGCACTTACTTTAAAATTTCAAATATATTTCGAGCGCACTCGCGCTCATCATCAGTGCTTTCTAGTGGTTTCATTCTCTCTGTTTACATCGTTCTTCGTCTTGGGATCTTCGGTTCTCTTCACTTCAGCAGTGGTGTTTCTTTTAATTGCTTGTTGCCAGATAGGGGGAATTGTGCTATGTTCGTGATCGTTAATAGAAGAGTGGTTAGTAATTATCTCTATGGCTTCTCTTTTAAGGGCATAGTAGTGGTTATTATATGGAGTTAGAAGAGTGGTTAGTAATTATCTCTATGGCTTCTCTTTTAAGGGCATAGTAGTGGTTATTATATGGAGTTAATTTTGTAAATGCCTGAGGAGTTTTTAGGGTTAATTAAATCTTTCTCGTTACGGAGTCTTTGAAATATGTTTTTATCCATATAATAACCACTACTATGCCCTTAAAAGAGAAGCCATAGAGATAATTACTAACCACTCTTCTAATAACGATCGCGAACATAGCATAATTTACCCTATCTGGCAACAAGCAATTAAAAGAAACACCACTGCTGAAGTGAAGAGAACCGAAGATCCCAAGACGAAGAACGATGTAAACAGAGAGGATGAAACCACTAGAAAGCACTGATGATGAGCGCGAGTGCGCTCGAAATATATTTGAAATTTTAAAGTAAGTGCTACTATAAAAGGATAATTTGTTAGGTATAAAGTTAAGTTAAAATGTTATCATATCCTTTTCTAATTAAGTTAAAGTAAAATTTCTAAATTGAAATTTCTTTGTGTATTAGAGTTGTGCCGTGAGTAATATTCTCACCTGTTACATCTGCATTTGCTGACATGGTGACCTTGCCGACAGGTATTGTGTGAGAAATGTCGAGCTGGTTATGAGCAAGAGTAGCTCAGTGATAGAGCAATCACATGTTAAGTGGACAGCCTGGTTTTGATTACTGATTCTGGCATTTTTCACATAATTGGTATAAAAAAAATCAACTTTATACTCAACTTCATCAAAAAAATTAATTCTTGAGGAATGTCTATAAAAGATAATAAATTATAGTTTAAAACTTTTAAGTGAAACATGTTTAATTCTCTGAATGTCTAGCATTTATACACAAATGAAATTCAAAACATCAGAGAAAATTCTCAGCTTCTATTCCAGTATTGTCATCAGTTCTATTCTCCTTTCTGAACGGATTCCCTGCTTCATTACAAAAGTAGTTTCTCAGCATTTTTTGCAGAATACTGACATATTCTATTCATATTCGCAGCATTTTTTGTACAGAACTATATTTTTTATATCATTCTATATAGCAGCACCACCTACCGATTAACATGTATAAATATTTAATTTCCAGTTTCTCACAATAAAGATTTAATTTATAAAAATTGATGCAATTTTAAGCAACAGATAACTCAGATGTAACCCATATAAAAAATCAAAAAGGTAAGTATTTTCAGCACCACCTATAGGCCAATATGTACCCAAATTAGTGTTGTTTTTCTCAATGACCATCTCACATATCAGGTTTTTGTATTTATACTCTATGGAAGCTGAGATATAGCCTTCCTGTACATTGCAGCACGACAATGCTACATGTAAGTTGTCATTCTCGCAAATTGAATTAGCATAGTGTCTCAAAATGACTTTCTCAAATATATAGTTTTGTGCAGTTTTATACAATAGAAACTGAAATGCAGCTTTTCCATTAATGGGAGAAATTGCAGCAACAGTACCATTTGTCAGGAGATTTGATCTAAAATTCATAAATACAAATTTACTGTTAAGATGCAACTAAATATAAATTTTATAAAATTATGTGCATTATTTTTTTTATCTGAGTACTGTCGCAAAATTTTTGTTATATAAATACACAAACAAATGGTTATTTTCTAAAAAGGGTCAAATCATGTTTAGGACATCTTAAAATGTGTGAATTCATTGAAAACAAATTCTATTAATTCTTTTTTCAGGGGATGTAGAAGAAAGTAAAAAATGCACTTTTTATCCTTTTACGTGTCATTTTCTTCATCTTCAGACAGGGCAATTTATCTATAATACATTACCAGAGCTGCCAACCTAATCTGGTAAACTGTTAGTACCGCCCTTTTTTCTACACCAGTAATTTCTTAGAGTTTTTTCTTTCTAAATTCATCGCAAATATATTTGATGAAAATTACTTTAAAAATTAAGTTGTCTAGAAAAAGGGGTGGTACTAACAATTTGCCGGATTAGGTTGGGAGCTCTGCATTACTGATTTCTATCACTCTCTCAAATCAGAGTTATTTTCTTTAAACTAATGCTGATATATTCAAAATGAAACACAATAAATGATGATGATACAAAGAGTTTGACTTCTATTAAACTTCTTTATATAAAGCCTATAAACTACTTTAAAATATGAAACCTTGAAGGCTTTAACCTTAGTTACTTTAACCGAGGGCCCCTGCCATCCTCAGAGGCAACTTTCACGGCTTGGCGTTTGGAGAGCAAGTAATGTTGCTTTTGACCCATTTTCAAGTAAGTAGTGCTAATTCAATCAATAGCCTTGGACTTTTTGCCATTACAGGAATCTGAATTTCTAATTATTTCAATTTTTTAACGGAAAAACGCAGAGATGAGATTTTTATATTCTGTGAGTTTTGTAACATCATTGAATTTAAAATTGATTTTCACATTTTTAGTGGTTTTTTCTAACACAGTAGTATTGTTATTGAATTTTATGTCCAAAAAATTATCTTTAATTCTGTTTTTACTTTATCTTACCCATAAGGTAGAGAAAGTATTGTTTCTGGGTCAAATTTTTGAAAATGAGTTTTTGTTATATTTACATGTTTTGAGGTCCCCTGAATCCAAAAATCATGTTTTTAGCGGTTGGTCTGTGTGTGTGTGTCTCTATCTTTTATCAGCATATCTCAAAAAACAAATTATAGCAGAAAATTCAAATTTGGTATTCTACATGTGTGTCATATAGGGATGCTACACTAAACTTTTTCTTAAGGTCAAGCAAATGGTTCATGTACAGGGACACCCAAGAGAATTCAAATACAGTACGTCTATGGGTGAAATTGCAGGTAAGTAGAGTTCAACATCTGTAGACTGCACTAAGCCAAATGAAACGAATATATATTTTTTATATGCGTTTAAACGTTTAATGTAGAATATGGTATACAAATCATTCACTGTTCATTTACAGGGCAAGATTAGTGAAAAGAACAAAGAAGTTAGGATCAGGGCAAGATTAGTCAAAAGAACTAGATTATAATGCTACAATACTTGAAAATTGATGAAAGTGTACTTTAGGTTGTGCCGTGTGTTATTAATATAGGATTATATTTATGTGCACCATTGATGTGTAAGTTACTTTCATAAAATATACAGGGATGCCAATATTTAAGCCATAACATTCTTTTTATTTGTTAGTGGAAGGGCTTTACTATTATATTTTACTATATCATGTCCAGAAAAACTACTCAGGAATTGAAATGTGCTTCCTATTTTATGAATTCCAGGTTTACGTATTTATGTTTTGGTGTTCCTTCTCTGTCCCCCCCCCCCTCTCTCTCTCTCTCTCCGTTGCAGTGATTGTGATTTTTTTAGGACTCTCGCCTCGTTAGTTCCATTCTCGGAGTAAGGATAAGAATGGAGTTAGCGAGAACCAGTTTTCAATGGAAAAAAGTGAAGTAACTGCATAAGGTCCCTTTAATTGATGTCTCTGGACACCCAAAACATTCGCTTAAATTCTATTGCAGTAAGTGATAAACGTACGAAAAACTGATAATTATTAGTGCTATAGGCCTATTTCAGTCGGTACAGTTGTCGAATTTTTATAGGTCACTCTTAATTAGTGCTAGAGGCCTATTTCAGTCGGTTTATTGAATGGGGATTTATTGAATGAAGTCCCCCCAAGGCACAACTTTGACATGAGTCCCCCCCCAAGGTACCCCTATTTCAGTCGGTACAGCGTTGTCGAATTTTTATAATACACTCTTAATAGTGCTCAGGGCCTATTTCAGTCGGTTTATTGAATGGGGATTTATTGAATGAAGTCCCCCCAAGGCACAACTTTGACATGAGTCCCCCCCCCAGACCCAACTTTGACATGAGTCCCCCCCAAGATACAACTTTGACATGAGTCACCCCCCAAGGCACACCTTTGACATGAGTCCCCCCCCAAGGCACACCTCCCCCTCATTGGGAAAAAGAGCAAAAAAGGTTGTTTTGCGGCTATAAGACAGTTTGGACTTCCAACGTTATTTGTTACAGTATCTGCAACTGAAACACATTGGTTTGATTTAATGAAAACTTTATCATGGAATTTATATCGTCACGAATTAACTAAAGAAGAATTTGTCGATATTAACAAGTTTAGCAGTAGGCCTCTGGCACTAAATTAAAATCTGTCAATGTCAGATTTTCATGTTTTAAATAATGAAATAATGTCGTGTCTGTATATATATATATATTTTTTTTTAGTAAAATAATTACCACAAATCATGAGTTATCTTTCAAAAATACTGAGAAATATGTTTTTTGTTTAGTGTATCAATCTTTTTTTTTTTATAATGAAATAAAATAAAGGAGCATTTTAGCGTTAAATATTCTTTTCCTTTTCTCTTTTCCTGCCGTGGCCTGGCCCTGGAGTAACTTTCTTATTTAAAGTTAAATATCACATTGAATAAGCTAAAAACTTTTTAGAAATATATTCTTTAAGATTTTCTCAAATATAAAATAAATTGGCAAGAATATAGGTTGCTTTCTATTTGAAATTGTGATAATGATAAAAATAATTATTTGTATTACTTTATTCTATTCAGAAGAAGAAAGTATTGAATTCTTGAAAATGATTTGACTATTTTTAAAAATACATGTCTGTCTGTGTATCGTGCTTGTGTTATCAAAATTTTGTGGGTGCCGTATCTCATTAAGTAATGTGCGGAATTCCACAAAACTTTATATTTAGTTAAAATCTTCAAATGAATTGGTACTGATTATATTTCGGAGTAAATCGCCCAGCAGATGGCGCTAGTATGCATATTACCCCCATTTAAGATAAAGCTGTATTTCATCTTCTGCTGCATATATTTTTTGTAAAATTTTATATATAGTTGGATCTTCATTGGAATTTATCCTGATAACACTTTGTAGTAAATCTCCCAACAGGCGGCGCTGCTATGCTATAATTTCTTGCTTGCTTATAAGGAAAGGCAGGCATGTAAGTGTAAAAAGACTTTTAAAAAGGTGACGAAAGGAAACAAAAAATGTGTCAAAAGTGACTTAACCCTTTAAAGTTCACCATATATAGTTGAACCTCGTTAACGTGAATTACTTTTAACATGAACTGTTTCCACAATGCCCGTCAAAATGAAGATTAGTTTAGTTATATAAAGACTAAATACTGATAGTATGAACTACTGATAACATGAACAATTTTTTTTATCCCCCTTTAGATTCACGTTAACAAGGTTCGACTGTATTTTCTTTTGAATATTAACTAATTTCAAAAGTGGTATTGGTGTTTAGGTTAAGACCTGTTATCTACTCTAGGGACCTGGGCCTAAGAATACATGCTCTCTTTGGGCAGAGGAGTCATTCTAAAGAGTCCTATCCCTTTTAGGATAAATATTTGTGCTTTTAAATGGGAAAATCTCTATCAAAAAGACGGATAAGATCAAACTTTATATATTATGTATATCTTATGAGTTTAATATGAGGAGTACAAAATCCACTATTTACTGACCAGGTTTAAAAAATATTAAATTCAATTTCTCACAGTGCCACAGATCCCCACCAGTTCGAGCCCAGGTATGTTCGTCATACTAGTAGCTCGGAGTTTTCCATGGTTTTTTCCGAAACTCGCGTAAATACGGACTAGATCCCGTTATAAAGCACCCCCCCCCGGGTTAAAACACCCTTGTGTAGTCAATTGACCTTTTTTATCCTAATTTTAACACTGTTGAATAAAAAAAATGCTAAGTGGCCGGAACCAATGAACGTTAAAGGGTTAAATGGTATACGACATCAGGATACTTTTCTGTTTAATTTCTCTTCAGTCGAATTTTAAGGTAATTTATGTAAATAAGATAAATATTTTTGTTTTGTAATGTGAAAGTCCTTACTAAAAAGCAGCATAAACCTCAGTGTTACGTGATTTTATTTTATTTTTACTTTCTTCTGTATCCATAAGAAAAATGGAATCCCCCAAAATTTTATATTTAATTAGACCTTGAAATGAGTTAGTACTGATTGCATTTTGGAGTAAATTGCCTAGCAGGTGGCGCTGCTAATCTGTATTTTCCCTCATTTAAGAGATGGTTTTATCGTAACTTCTGCTGGTCCTTCAGAGAGGTGACTTTTTAATAGAGGTTCAGAAAATATTGAAATGTGTGATAGAAACAACAAATTCTACAAGTTACATAAATTTAATTTTTCAAATATACATTATTTGTCTATTTAGCTTTCTATTTCTAAGAATTATCAATATTTGTTTAAATTTTAAAAACTTTTTAGTAATAATTTTGTTTTCCAAGAAATTTTATAAATTTCAACAAACTTTTTAGCTTAGCGTCATATCTGCAAGAAAAAAAAAAAAATCTATAAATTTCCATTAAAGTTCCTGCTAGGAAACACTAATTTGAGCTTTAAATTTGAATATGAGCTAGATTAAAATAATTTAATTTTATCGTTTAAAGTCATCATTATCATTTATAAGCTACTGCATTTAAATTTATTAAAATAATAATTACAAGGAAAGAAAAATAAAAGCTCACTCAAGTAGAACTCAATCTACTTAGGCAAGTTAAGTTAGATAAATATGTAAAAATAACTTGCAGAAAATTTTCTGAATTTGCAACAAAATTCATTTATTATTATTATTATTATTTTAATAAAGTACAATTTCTTAAAATTTACAAAACTTCAACGAATTAGCCTATGAAAATTTATTTTATAATAAATTGTTTTATATTTAAGATAGACATTTAACACCCTCTCCCTTCCACATACATGCGCAGACATATATATATATCTATATATATATAGATATATATATATATACTTCGAATATTTTTATGCTGTCTTATCATAAAAAAATGAAATTTATTAAACATTAAAAAGGAACATATTCCGAAAAATTTTATAGTTAATATTTATAGATTATTAAACATGCATATGCTTATAATTACGCTAAAAAATCAAAATGAATGTCTTGATTCTAAGAAATAAGCTAATAAAATCTGTCATAATCTGCCCTACCCAACGTGATTTACAGAAACTTTTTGGGTGTTCCGATATGGCTGAACTGGTTACAGTTGAAACTTCACTTGAACGAGCTCTCGCCCTCTCCATATTATCCTTCCTCCGAGGTTACATCCTTAGGCAGAGGAAGATGTGTGCTTTTGTCACAGGTACTTCCATCCAACAGTATCCAAAGATCCGAAGTACAATTACTATAATTAATTAATAGAAAAAAAAATATATATATATTATTATTATTATTTGTTTTTAGTTGGATGGGGCTAAATTAAATTTTTATAATAGAAATTCCGATTTTTACTTAAACACATTACAAAAAGAAATGATTTATTATTTGACAAAATAGCTATTAATATTTAGCTGTTTGAAATATTAATATTATTTTACTCGTATATTCACAGTGATGTCATATTGGGGATCTTCTCCCCATTTTGGGGATTTTTGAGGCTTCTGGGGACAATTTTGGGGACCAAATGTTTATGGGGACTTTTTTGGGGAATTCTAAAATTTTTGGGGGCAAATCTGGGAAGTTCTTAAACTTTCTGTCATTGTTGGCAATGTAATGATTTATCCCTACGACTAAGGACTTTCAATAGCTTTATTGTTATTTGGGGAGTTTTTTTCAAAAGTTTCCTTCATTTGGGGAAAAATCTTAGCTTAAATCTGCTTGAATTTTTTTTTTTTTTTTTCTCTTTTTAGAAGAAATCAAGTTGGGGTTTTTCTCGGGAAAAAAAAAAAAAAAAAAAAAAAAAAAACCTGATTTGGGGAAATTTCAAGACTTGTTAGGGGAAATAATTTTCACCATCTGGCATCACTGTATATTCTTTGTTTTTACAAAGGAACTCCCTTCCTTCAGAAGTGAGATGTTCCAAAAACAATACACTTTTAGTACCCTTGCTAAGTATATTAATAGAGCGAATCAGCTTTCGATCTATTTTACAAATTTCATTCATTCTATTAATTATGTACTTGAATAATTGTAGAGTTGCAAATATATATAATTTTTTTAAAAACAATTATAGTACCGCCTTCTTTTGATGCCACATTTTTTTAAACACTTTCGCGACCGCATGTTTTTGTCTTTTTGACAGTCAGCTCCGCTTGTGGGCGTTGTTCTTTTGTATTACATTATTTTAAATCAATGTTTTCTGTATTCGTATTTATAATATAAATGAATATACATTATAATTATACTCTTTCTAATCAAAGTATTTGTATCTGTAGTGCATTGATTGCACAAATGTGAATATTGGGTATATTTTTAAGAAATAATGTACGTTACATAACCTAAAGAAACGCCCACTGGCGGAGTTACAGATTTTTAAATGACGTGAATTCACGTCAGCGATCGCGAAATTGTTAAGTTAATTTTTTTTTTTTTCTATTTTTATCGTAGATACATATTGGAGAAAATTGCTCTGTTAATATAATGGTATGAAATAAAGGAGGGACTTCCAATGCTCTGGATAAAATTATAAAAGATGGCAACTCTATAATTGTACTTTTAGGATTAATTAAAACAATCTAATTAATCTCTCTCATTATTATTATTATTATTTTACCTCAACAAAACAGTTACTGTTTAAAAAAATACGCAACATTCTTAGTAACGCCTATTTTTTGTTCCACTTTTAAAGAGCAAATTTTCTTCTTACAGGGATGGAACACGGGCGCAGAATTCATACCACTATCAATGTAAGAAAATTTTTTACTTCTTAAATCAACGATATTATAGCTAGAGAAATTTCTTAAACGGATTCCGGCATGAATTCTGCGCCCGTGTTCCATCCCTGTTCTTATTTAATCTTAATTTCATACAAAGAAAGTGTCAAACAAAAAGGTGGGTAGTATTAAAGTGCTATAGAATAAAGTTAAAAATGCTGGCGGCTCTCTGATCATCAATCTTAAACAGTATCATATCATGAATTTATTTGACTTTTTTTTTCCCCAGGAGTATACAAATACTTTTACACAAATTCAAGGCCATTGGAACCCTTCAATGTCAATGTTTTAATCTATTCATTTTAATACAAATAAACATCCATTCTTTAAATTATGTAATTGAATAGCCGTTCTTTTAAAATTAATTATCCTGCTTAAAATAATCTCCATCAATCTCTCTCTCCATTTCTATTATTTTAATTATTACTTTACCTCAAAAATGAAAAAATATATCAAAAAATTATTTTGTTTGTTCCAAAGAGCTTCTCATTACTAAACTTCATATTTGCAAAAAGGAATATAAATAATTGATTGTAATATTATCTTGCTATGAAATGTGTCATAAAGAGAAATATGTAGAAGATCTTTAATTTTAAATAGGAACAATTAAAATATTAGTAGAATAATTTCATTAATCCAGCAAACAGTATCGAAATTTTTCCATGAAAAACTGGTCATTGTTCAAAAACTTATGTTAAGAATATCGGCATTGTTATTTGAAATTTGTAATTCAAAATCAATCAATATTTTTAGTAAATGAGAAGGGGGGGGGGAGGTAGGAATAACTAAAAAATAAAAGGAAATAAAAGAAAGAAAGAAAAACTCTCTCTGAACTACAATTCTTTTTCTATTTAGTAAGAGTGTTTACTTACAAAGATTTTAAACTAATTTATTTTTTACGTAATAAAATGATTTTAAATCAATTCAAGAATATTAAATCGTCTATATGTACTATAAATTGAAAAATGCGCAAACAGAAACACAGAATTTAATAAAATCAATTTAGGTAACAGTGTCTCCAGGGGGTTCTACTCCTTCCCTTTTTTGCAGAACAACTCTCGAGGATGAGAATTTTTTGTCATCGTTAATTTCATAACAGTTTGTTGATTGGTTGTAGGGTTTGAGGTCAACTGGCTACGCTAACATACTAGCCAACTTAATTAGGAAGATTGTTATTGTTACTTCCCGCCTCTTTTTTTTTTTTTTTTTTTTTTTTTTTTTTTTTTTTTTTTACGCCATTTAATTTTTAGAGTAATTCTCTTCATTTACTATTAAATAAGAAGGAAAGAACTCTAAAAAAAGACTGCTGAGAAAAAATAGGCGGAAAGGGGTGGGACTAACAACCTTCCGGGTTAGGTTGGCAATTGTGCGTTAGGGTCCTAGGCCTATGGGTGGAATGCACTACGTGGGGTCTTTCTAAGGAATCCTAGCCCGCATTTATGAGATTTTCAGTGAACACGAAACAGGCTGGGCTAAAATTACTCTGGAATAAATTAAAATATTGGCAGCTATGAATTTGGGTGCCGCGGCCACTGCATGAGGAGAAGCGCTACATTTACTTTGCGACATTTTTTAACATTATGTGAACGAACTTAATTTGTGAAGCTTTGTGTACTACAAACAGCAGTAACTGCTGATTGATGAAACTCATCCTCGGTACATTCAGACTGCACACACCTAGAACAGGTTAAAATATATACATCATATTGTTTTCACTATAAAATTAATAGTGTAAGTATTATTTTGTAGTTTTAGTTTTTGTATTATAATTGTGTTTATTTATTTTAACTGGATGTGACAGATTTTAATTCATATCTCCCCAAAAACTTATTGAATTCAAATTTCTTTTATTCATGCTTTAAATGAAAAGAGCCTAACATATTCCATGCATATATATATATATAAAATAGAACATTTTTTTTCAATTATAATACATTCATATTCCAAAAAATTAGTAGCTATAATAACCTGTGTTAATTTTAGCAGGAAAAGAATGAGCATCGTCAAAATCATGAATTTTCCAATTTAGAGCTCATTCCAATAATAATTTTTTGAGATACATTAATATTTCATTTCAAACTGGCATTGTTAAGGTTTCATTATAATCTCTTCAGATTATTATTAATATTACAAATAATACATTATAAACACGTTGTTTATTAAAACTTACATTGCTGCTAGCCGTTAGCTAACTGACAACCAGTGTTGCCAAATACATATAACAATCTAACTAACAACCAGTGTTGCCACATACATATAACAGGAGCCGCCTTTTGTTGTGATTTGTATCATCTATGACGGAAAGTAAAAATTTGCTGAAGAAGAATTACTAAGTTTCCCTTTTTTAAGTTTATCTTCATTCTCCAAATTCAATGAGATTGGGATTGCAGAGATCACAACGTTAAAATTTATTCCGGAGTTTATCCCGTCTTTTTTACATACCAGTAATTTTCAGGAATGATTTCCTTCTTATTTAATTATTGTCATACATACGAGAGAAATATTCTATAAAAACTCTAGCAGGGATGGAACACGGGCGCATAATTCATACCGGAATGTGTTTAAGAAATTTCTCTACCTATAATATCGTCGATTTAAGAGGTAGAAAATTTTCTTACATTGATAGTGGTATGAATTCTGCGCCCGTGTTCCATCCCTGCTCTAGAAAAAAAAAAAGAGAGAGAGAGAGGAAATGTTGTGAAATAAATTATACAATTTGGCAACTTTGTTATTGTTATACTTATTTCTTAAGTCTGTACCCAGTGTTTTTTTTTTTTTTTTTTTTTTCAATAAAATATGCTATGGATAGAAATATATTGATTAGAAAGAATATAATTAAATATATATCCATTTGTAATATAATTGTGAATACAGAAAATTTGTTCTGAAATATTTTATTTTGAGAGAATTACGCCCGAAGGCGGACCTTACTGTCAAAAAGACAAAATCCAGCGGTCGCAAAATTGTTAAAATGTATTTATAAAAGTTAAAGCATATTTTTTAAAATACATAAAGTTAAAATATATTTATAAAATTTTAAAGACTAAAGTATCCTTAAAATAATAATTCTCCCCCCTACAAAAAAATAAATAAATAAATAAATAAATAAAAAATAAAATAAAATAAATAAATAAATAAATAAAGCAATATATGAAGTAAAGGATTAAGCCTTTAACTATGACGGTACTTAAGAAACGATTTTACAAGTCTGTCTTGCATTCCAATTGCATTCGTTTTTTTTTAATTGATAATTTTTACATTCAACCTATTTTTCTATTTCAAACAGCAAACCCCTCCTATTTAGTTAATTTTTTTCTTCTTGTGTTGGTTTAAAAAATTCAAAATTTATTACCCGTAATCGATGAAGTATATTCCACTTGTGTATATTTTTGTCAACGTAAAATAAGGGTTTAACACGAATACTCAAAATCTTATTTACTTTTCTTTTCTGTATTGTTTTATTTTTAAGAAAAATGAAAGGCTTCTTTAGAAAACAGAAATTCTTGATGCCCTTTTTTGAGGACACTCTTAGAGATAAGAAATTATCGCTTTTTTGTAACCATTAAATTTATTCAGAAATACATCTGGTATATTTATAACAATGTGTCATGATTGTATAGGGTAGAGAATATCGTATAAAAATAGTGGTAGCATAATAAGAAAATTTCTCATCCTTGAGAGTGTCCTGAAAAAAGGGCAGAGAGTACGAACACAACTAACACTAATGTCTAAAAATAATCATTTTTGTTTCATTTCTTTGCATTTGACGTTGTTGTTATATAATTCGACCCGTAAATAAAAAATAAAAATATTTTGTTTAATTTTCTTCGTTATTTTTTTAGATCTGATTCGTTATTAACTTTATAAGAGACGACCCCCTAAACCACTCAAAAAAAAAAAAAAAAATAAATAAAAAATATTTATATCTCGAAAACTAATAACTGAAATGAGCTGCAAATTTGCACACCCATATTTTTCAGTATTAGGATTCATTTTATGTAAAAATTAATATAGGTCATAATTCATAATTTGTATAAATATGAATTTATTAATATTTTTCAAAATCAAAAGTAAGGATGGATTATGTTTGGGTTTCTTCACTGTATCTAGTAATATATATATATATATATATATATATATATATATATATCGATCAAGTTATTTTTTGCGACGATATTAATAAAAGTTTGAAATATGAATTGAATTTATCATTTTCACCTTCAAACTTTGAACGCTTATAACTCTGTGAAAAAATTAGTAAAATATACAACCAATGTATTTTTTCGCGATCTCAGGAATTCAGTTATAAAATAAAAATGGGGCATTACCATTGAAAAAAAATCAAAGTTTGTGCGTGTTTTAATATATGGACGACCCCCAATTCAAAATTTCAGTTCATTTTCTGAAACTATACCCGGGGAAGCACAAGCTGATAGTGTGTAAAAATTGTACCACCGTGAAAGAAAATAGTTCTTTACTATATTTAAGTATGATAACATTTTTATTTATTTATTTATTTTTATTTATTTATTTTTTTAATCCTGGTAAACTGAAAAATGATTGGCTGTTTAAACGCCTTTTAACCCCTATTGTGAGTGCGAAACAGTTTGGTGGGGCTAATAGATTACTTTATTTCCGAAAATTTGAAGATAATTAAAGCACAGTCCATTTCTTTAATTTCACAACTATAAAAAATAGAGTAAAAATTTTGACGGATTTGAACTTTTCAGAATTTTTCAATGAAATGTTCAAGCTAACAGGAATAATAATAATAATAATAATAAATCGATCCCCCCCCCCCTCCTTTATTATTATTATTACATTGATAATATAATTTCACTTCATCTGCACGTTATATAAACTATTTTAATTTCAATACAAACAACTAATCTGGTGTTTACATTAATTTATACTATGCTCTATATACTGAAGATTTTACTTTTTTTTTTTTTTTTTTTTTTTTTTTCCCTAACGAAACAATAAAAGAAAAACATAATTATCTTTAAAAAAGAAATAATAATAATATAAAAAATCATACTTATATATGTAAAAGTTATATATAAATGAGAAAGATATCAATTATTTAAAGCCGAAGTTACATAATTAGCAACCATTCCACTGTAAGGCAAATTGTATTTTAATGGATATTTACTTAAAGAAAATTAATTGGGAAATAAATAAAGTTTCAGACTTTATAACAAAGGAATTGATACCTTGGAGAGAAATTACGAAATTTTAAACATATATAGAGTGACTATGTAGCAATTTCTATATTGTAGTTTAAAATATTTACTTTTACAGATATCATTATTGAAAAAAAAAAAAAAAAGATTAGAAAAAGATTACATTGAATATAATTATTACTTATAATTGTTTGGATTTAATTGGTAAAATAAAAATTTTATAAAATTAATAAAAACTGTGTTAATTAACTACTATTATGTTTAAATTAAATAAAAATAAAGGCTGATAGTGGCCAAGTAAATTGAAATGAAATTTTAAATTTTGTCCTACACATTGTATAATTTTGTAAAAGAGGCCTATTTATTTATTGCATATGCATGAGACGGTACTCCTGACACTGCCTGCTTAAATCAAGATAGTCTACCGCAAAATTTCAGCGACATAATAATTATTATTATTATAATTATTAGTGGGTCTTTGAAAGAAATAGTTCTTTTGTCCTTATAAATCTATCTTTTAGAGATTTGAATTTAGAGCCAAAACCTTCTATATTCATAAAAATGCCTCGAAGTTCTTCCAAAAGTCAAAAACTTATATTTTCATATATCTAAATTAATTCCAAATAGCTACAAAATTGGTATTGATTCAATTGCTAAATTTTTCAGTTTCCAGTATGACAAAATATTCACTCATTTGCTGCAATTACTCTACAAAATTTAATACTTATTTTTCGATTTAAATATGCAAAAATCCTTAAAAAAAAAAAAATTAGGAGGGGTTCTTAACTTTGTTTACAAATTGCAGCTCATTCACACAGTTACTATATAAATTTCTGTCGAACATTATCTCTCAATTTTACCTTTAATATTTTTTTAACTCTGCCAAAGGAAAAAATACCTAAATAAAAAGATAAATCGTTTTTATTTGGTCTATGTTGTCTGAAAAAAATTGTCCTCCCAAAAAAGTATGGGAACAATGCTTCAGAAAATTTTAAGATTGCTTTTAAATTTAATGTTACATTATTACCAAAGCATTCTTATCCATTGCATACATCAAAATAAATTGAAAATGCTTGAAATGTCATGCTTTCATTCATATTACAAAGAATCGAATAACGTAACATTTCCGTTTTTCTCATCTATAAAAATTTCAATCCAACCTCCTAAAAATGCTATGAAAATAAATGCTTCAACTCGGTTTTTTAAAAATATTAATCACAAAGGTATAAGTTTATCAGCATTGAATAAAGACATCAAGAAAAATCACACCAATTGGTTTCGTTTCCGTTTTACATAAATTGTGAGTTTCGTAACTTTATTCAGAAATGAATTGACAAATTCTCATATTCACATTTAATATAAAATATCGGGGTACAGACAAAATGAATGTATAAATAAATTGTAAACAGAAATTGCCTCCGTACATGAAACTTCACTATATTTATTTATTTTAAAATAATATTTTTTTATTTTTAAATTTTTCATAAAATCATTAAACCACACTTGCTGACATACTAATTAATATTCCATAGCATAGCTGCCAATATTTTAATTTATTCCGGAGTATTTTTAGCCCCGCCTTTATTTCGCACCGCTTTATTTTTCGAAAAATTTTCTTCAATACCATAACTTTGATAAAATAAGAAAAAATTACTTTTAAAAAATAAGTGGTACGAAATAGAGGCGGGGCTAAAATTACTCCGGAATAAATTAAAATATTGGCAGCTATGCCATAGTATTGTTAGCCCCGCCTTCTTTTTCACACTTATTTAATCTTAATTGAATTTGGAGAATATTACACTAAAAATTTACTGGTGTGAAAAAATGGGCTGGACTATCAAAACTACGGAATATTAATTAGGATGTTGGCAAGTATGGTTAAACTATTTCCACTTACTCATTTTCTTACTTTTTTAACATTTACTGATTTGCCTGTAAATGATAATGCAGAATGAAAATCTATTACCTTTTGTTCATTCACAACCAGAAGATACTGTGATTTATAAATCACAGTTTTGGATTTCATTCATTGTGTCAGTAAGGCGTGGTTACACTGATTATTAGCGAGCTTTCAGAATTTATAACTAGAAAACAAACTGACGAGGGCTATTTTTTTGTGCATCAAATCACATATCTATATATGCTCTTTCAATTAATGCTTATTTGCATTTTTTTTTTCTTCTTCTTATTTTTTTTTTTTTTTATGATTTACAGTATTCCTGGTTGGAAAATGCATTTTTTTTTTTTTTTTTTTTCGTATCACAGATCTATGATAAAACTACTCGTTTTAAAAGTGTTGAAGAGTTCTGCTCAAAATGTTGTTCCATGTTTAAATCTTAAAAAGAAAAAAAAAGAAGAAGATGATGAAAGAAAAAAATGTTACGTCAGTTCCAACTGTTGCGAGCCATGTACAGGGATGGAACACGGGCGCAGAATTCATACCACTATCAATGTAAGAAAATTTTCTACTTCTCAAATCAACGATATTATAGGTAGAGAAATTTCTTAAATGGATTCCGGCATGAATTCTGCGCCCGTGTTCCATCCCTGCATGTATTAAAGGGCAGGGATGGAACACGAGCGCAGAATTCATACCACTATCATACTTGCCATCATCCTAATTAATATTTCGTAGTATCGATAGTCCCGCCCATTTTTTCACAACAATAAATATTTAGTGTAATATTCTCCAAATTCAATTACGATTAAATAAGAAGAAAAACGCTCTAAAAAGATACTGGTGTGAAAAACAAGGCGGGGCTAACAATACTACGGAATATTAATTAGTATGTTGGCAAGTGTGCACTATGAATGTAAGAAAATTTTCTACGTCTTAAAACGAATGATCTTATAGTTAGAGAAATTTCTTAAACAAATGCCGGTATGAATTTTGCACCCATCCGTCCGTGTTCCATCCATGAATGGCAACCAGTACCAACTTAAGTTAATGTACAGTCAATTATAAATATTTCATGAATTGTGTATACACAGAGAGATAGAGAGACGGAGATGCAGAGAGAAATTTTCTGGAAAACGTCGTATATGTTTTGGATCTCTCAAAAACGTGTAGGTCCATCGAAAACCAGTGGTCGAAAAATTTCTCGAATCCAGTATTTCCTAATGCTTATAGAAGAAAGTAAAAATATTACATTAAGATAAAATTAATATTATTATAAACATCGTTAGTGAACAATTTTTTTTTTTTTTTTTTTTTTTTAAATCATTAGAAGGCAGTATTTTTAGTCAATTTACTTCACTTAATTATTTAAAATATTTTAATTTTTGAAAATTAGAATAATAAATAAGCCCTAGTGTAAAAGTTTCCTTTTTCGTAATTATCCATATTAAAAGTTTGTTTAATCATTTAAAACTCTTTCTAAGTTACTGCTAACAACTAATGTCAACAAAACTATATCGAATTATAATTTCATGTAATCATTCTAGTGAAATGAATAAGACTATAATCCTTCAAAAATTGATAAAAGTTTACAGATTTTGAATAAACACGTTCATGTAAAGAAATATATCTGAAGAGCTATACTTGATTCGTCTGCGAGAACAAAAGACAACAGATGAAAATTTCAAAGAAGTAGAAATACACTGTGCACGAGCCGCCATGCAATGTTAAAAGAGAGAGAAAAAAAAAGAATGCTGTCAAAAGCAAAAGACTTATTTTCGAAATACTAACCCCTTACCTGTCAAGCAAAACTTGCGAGATTCGCTTTCCAGTGCCTCCGTTCTTCACATAATCGCGTGTAGTTATGCGTTTACTGTTGCAGATATATTCCCTTCCCGATACCTCCACCCACCTTCTTTTCGAAAATAAGTAAATCCTTCGACAAATGTATATGTACACCCCGACAGCAGAAGGGCTTGTTAATACATCAATTCATCAATACGAGAAATATTAACAGCAGTACCTGCTGTCTTATGAAACTGCAGAACGTTATCAGATGCACGATCGAACAGGCTGAAATATATAAATATTATATTTGTCCCGCTATAAAATTATGGGTGTAAGTATTATTTTTTATAATTGTTGTGTTTTCTGTATTATAATTGTGTTTATTTATGCTAACTGGGTTTGACAGATTTTAATTCATATCTTCCCAAAAGCTTATTGAATTCAAATTTCCTTTATTCATGCTTTAAATGGAAACACCCTAACATATTCCATGCATATATATATATAATAAAGAACTTTTTTTTTTCAGTTATAACACATTCATATTCCAACAAAATTAGTAATTATGACCTATGCAGGGATGAAACACGGGCGCAGATTTCATACCGGAATCTGTTTAAGAAATTTCTCGAACTATAATATCGTTGATTTAAGAAGTAGAAAAATTTCTTACATTGATAGTGGTATGAATTCTGCGCCCGTGTTCCATCCCTGCCTATGTTAATTTTAGCAGGAAAAGAATAAGCATCATAAGAAACATGAATTTGATAGCTCATTCCTATAATAAATTTTCGAGTTTTATTCATATTTCATTTCAAACTGGCGTTAGGGAGCCGCCTTATGTTGTGATTTGTATCATCTATGACAAAGTAAAAATTTACTGTAGAAGAATTATTAAGTTCCCCATTTTTTAAGTCTTTTTTTCATGCTCCAAATTCAATAAGATTACAATTACAGAGATCCCAACTTTAAAATTTATTCGTGAGTATAGTTTAGCCCGTGTTTTTTACATACGAGTAATTTCCAGGAATGATTTTCTTTTTATTTAATTATTTTCATATATAACAGATATATAGTCTATAAAAATTCTGATGCAAAATAAATTGAGATAAAAATACAGCGGAATAAATTATAAAAGGGTATACGCAAGTGTAGTGTGACGTCACTGACCGTCCGTGGATGCAAGAAAAATATTTCCTATGTTAATCGTCTATTGTATTTTTTGTAAAAAATTATTAAAAATCGAAGGAAATAATTTCCCGATTTCAATCCCCATATTTAGGTACAGATATGTATTAGTTATCGTGTGCATGCGTTCAGTTAAGTTATTTTTGCTGTAAACTTGATAAAATTTGAATTTTAAATTTCAAAACTCTCGGGAAAAAAAAAAAAAAAATGGCAAACTTAAATATTCGATTGAAAACATAAACATTTCATTCCAAAGGATGATATTTACACAATAAATATCCGACTAATATATTAATTAAAAAGAAAATTATAAATATTCTATCATAATTTGAAGTCAAATTTGTTTCAGATGTCTAAATAAAGTATCTGATAAAAGGTACTAATATGTTGCAGTGGAATAGGTTTCATATCTGTCATCCTTGGCAGAAAAAAAAAAAAAATATCGCCAAATTATTTGGCGAACATATTTAATTCCTTTCAAAAATCATGGTTATTTTAACAACTTATATTAAGAGAGTAATGAATAATATGAAACAGTATTTCGTACAATACATATTACGAAAATATACATCTGGCATGCACATTTTCGTGTTACGTTTTTGATCGCCAAATACAAATAACGCCAAAGACGACAGGTTTGAAATTTAAAATTTAAATTTTGTCAATTTCACAGCCAAGTAACTCAATCTAACACATGCACACGATAACTAATACATATATATACCCAAATATGGGGATTAAAATCGGGAAATAATTTTAATCGATTTTTAATATTTTTTTACAAAAAATCCAATGGGCGATTAACATAGGAAATCTTTTTCTTGCATCCCATGAAGATAGAAGGGCTAGCTTATTCTAGCTTCATGTTGCATCCACAGATGGTTAGTGACGTCATCACTTCGATTGCGTATAGCGGGTTAAGGATATGAAAACTGCACTAGCGTCAAATGCAGAGTTCTTGCCTTCTATTTATTGTTCTTTATCTAAAACATCACTGCGCATAATTTTAGACTTCTACCCTCAACGATTTGGGATTAATGGGGGTAGCAACCTAAAACGTTATATATTTAATTCTTTAAAAACCTATTCCAGATATCTTATCGAGGTTGAAACTATTTTAAATGTTTGTGAGTTACATATTATATATTTTTTCAGAATTTTTGCTCGAATAAAATCTGTAAAAAATGACAGGTATATTTTTGGGGGGGAAGATTTATTTTACTATCCACATGAAACTTAAAAAAAAAAAAAAAAAAAAAAAAAAGACTGTATGAACTACCCCATTTTTTGATGGGCGGGGCTATGCGAAAGATTTATAAAATATGTTATGTCAATTGTACTAGATTCCATTTAAGAAGAGTGGATGGTTTTTAAAAGAACACTTATAAAAATAAATAAATAAAACATTATGCATGTAGAATAAATGAATTTGTTGACTTTTATCAAAATATTATTATTTAAAAGAACGGTAACGCCCATAAATATAGTTTAGCCAAATTAAATAGTACTTTACAGACGTATAAAATTCTGTGTTACTATATGTCAAGGGGTTAATTCTCTAGTAAAATTGTTTTAACTTATGTATTGAAGTAAGCTCAAGAAGAAGAAGTAAAAGAAGACAAAAATAAATAAATAAAATAAAATAAACATAGGTAACATATTACTAATTGTTTATCGTAGTGAAAATGAAAACCCCTTTTCGCAGCAACACGTAAATAGCGCAGGGCCTGATTAAGGGGGAAGCTCGCTCATACCGGAATAATTTTACAATTATTTTTTACTTCATGTCATAGAAATTCCACGCTTTGACGAGGAAATATTTTTTATAAAAAATGAACGGTGTAAAACAATCCAATTTACTCACCGTTATTAGACACCAGAATTCTTTTAAAATAATTTTTAATGAAAATTTTCTGTTTATTATAGGAGGAAAGTATTTGTTAAAAAATAACGGTGTAAGTATAAATAATGTATGAAGAGCGAGCTTCCCCCTTAATCAGGCCCTGAAATAGCGGTCTCATTGGTGACATATGCATAGCTGTAAACATTTCTAATGTATTCTGTAACATTGTTTGTAACTGCCTTACAATGCTACGAATTAAAATGGAAATGTTGAAAGCTATGTTTGCAGTTAATAATTTGGCTCGTACTCCACGCCCCCTTTTTTATAACGCATTCAGAGCTGGGGGGAAATTCCCGCCTTTTTGCTACTAATATTTTCATTGATGCCAATATTTTAATTTATTCCGGAGTACATTATCCCCGCATATATTTCGCACCACTTTATTCATAGTAAAATTATCTCCAATATCCAACTTCGATTTAATCCTTAAAAAATAAGTGGTATAGAAAAAAGGCGGGGCTAAAAATATTCCAGAATAAATTTTAATGTTGGCAACTATGCTATTTTCTTTCTGAATTTTTTTTTTTTTTTTTTCAGTATTTTTACAGTAATTTATCGTTATTAAACAGAATAGAGACTATTGTATAAAAATTGAAATAGCAAAATTAACGGAAATTTCTTACCACTAAAAGTGTCCTGAAAAAGGGCGAGATGTAAGTTCCCTGATAACAATTAAATAGAATATTTTTTTTATTGCTAATTGTTACTTTTTAATGACAAATATTAACAGAGTATTTTTATATTTGCTGGCAATGTTTAATGGTTAATTTTAAGTAGTTTTTAAAAATTAATATTATATCATTGGTATTTTTTCACTACGTTCCCGCAATTTGACACTTCTGTCATTTTTATATGTAATAGGTAACTAACAACAAAAAAAAAATGTATATATATATTTTTTGGTAGGTGTCTCTTCAGTGGATAGTCTAAAAAATCGCCCATCAAAAATATACTTATCATATTCTATCGTTTAAAATCGAGTGTAAGTTCTGAAAAAAAATATATATTATGTATTTCATAGACATTTAAAAATAGTTTCAACCTCGATAAGATATCTCGAATAGTTAAATAATAATAATAATAATAATAATAATAATGTTTTAGGTTACCACCCCCATTAATCCCAGAACGTTGAGGGTAGAAAGAAGTCTAAAATTATGTGCAAAGATGTTTCAGATAAAGAACAATAAATATAAAGCCAGTCCTCATTCAGCGTTAGTGCAGTTTTTCATATGCTTAACCCACTATACCCTTTGGCAACTTTGTTATTGTTTTCCAAGAAACATTCCATTGTTTACTATACAAAAGAACTTATCTTTGTAAGATAAATGCAGGAAATCGTAGTTGCAGTTTAAAAGAAAAATAAGCACTTTATAGGTTCATTTCATAACACTGTTCTCTTTTTCCCCCTTAAAATAGTATCCTAGTGTCAACTTTCTTTTCTTCAGAATATGTATTATTACACGGTCCTATTTAATTCATCAGGTATTGTAGTCTTAAAAGTTAAAGTAATTACAATTAAGAATCTTAAAAATTAAATCCATTTAAGATATCTAATTACTTTGTTTGTCTTGTGTATGGTTTTTTGGTGAATTATTTGACTGAGTATTCTTCGTTCTCATTCTTTTCTTTTACTATAAAAGGATTATATATACATATATATGTGTGTAAACGTTATTTCGGAACGTCAATTCTATATGAAATTTTATTAAATTATGTTTTAGAGCAACTCGTAAAGGCGGAGCGATTTAAAACACTAAAAGAGTATTACGCTAACTTATAAATAAACTTATTACGCTAAAAGCGTAGTTTTCTATCTAAAATAGAAAACTACGAACCACAATAAGTTCTCTCTCTCTTTTTCTTTTTTTAAAAGATGATTCTTCCTGCTATTTTTTGTTTTAATCTTGTTATACATATTTGTGTATATGAACATTTTGGGTTTCGTACATCTCTCAAGTTATGCTTGCCAACCATCTCATTATGAAGCGTAGTACTTTTAGTCACCGCCTTTTTTTGTACACCAGTAATTTTTTAGAGTAATTTCATTCTTATTTAATCGTAACACTATTTGGAGAGAATTGCTCTAAATTTAAAGTGGTGTGGGAAAAGGGGCGTATTTTCAAGGGGCGTTAACAAGTCTACGCTTATTAATGAGATGGTTGGCAGTCCTGTAAAAATGCAAAGTTTTAGAAAAATGCGTTAAGGCGGGGCTTGCTTTTCAAAATAGAATTATTCCGGGGTTGCACCGGATTGTGTTTTTTCCCAACTCTTCTCAACCAGCATTTATTTTATAATAATCTCCAGTAAAACATTTTCTCGATAAATTAAGATGAAAATTGCTTTATGAATGTTCTGCGGGAAGAATAAAAAAAATAGCAGGTCCTTGACAATCCTATTATTCCAGTGACCCCTCCTGGAAAATACGTTAATGTTTTTTCTTAAATATTACCTAACTTTTCAAAGCATTATATATTTTTCTTTTAATCCTGTTGTTCATATTTCTCGATTTGAATATTGTATATTTCATACGTCTAAAAAATGAAGTTGATGCAATATGTAGACGAGTCTTTAAGTAAATTTAAGTGTATAATTATAATCTACTCGTTACTACTACTCGGTCGGCACCAGTCGCATATTTCTTCGACAATTTGCGGCAAAACTAGTCGGGTCGGGAAGTACATATATATTTATTATCTCCGTTACTCTACATACTAGAAGAATGCAGGGAAAATAGAGGTTTGTGATTCCTTGAAATAAAATATTATATTTTACTTATATTTTTTAAGTTACTGAATTGCGTTTGAACCAATTCAGTTTTAAGTTATACATATATATATATATATTTTTATTAAGCCAAAAATATTACGAGTGCCCCAAATTTACTATAACTTGTGCAAAAAAAAAAAAAAAAAAAAAAAAAAAAAAGTAAAGAATGTTGTAATTCCTTTTTACATGTATATATCATATGTAGCGAAAAAGGACAAGTTTTTGAAATTCTGTGAATGAAGATTAATTAAAATTTTTCATTTTTCATTTTTGATTTAATAACATTTTTTTTTTTTAGTATGACCAGAAACTGTCTCTGTCTGGAATGTTGCAGTATTCTACACTACATTTAGTACGTTAAAAATTAAATTAAATTTTATTAATAACAATGCCGGAATTCCTTTTCATTAGAAAAATAATTTCAGAAAATTTCCTCTTTTAGCGATCTCTAATACACATTTGCCAACTTTAAATGATTTATTCTGGATTATTTTTAGCCCCGACTTTATTACACACACTTTTAATTGTAGAATATTCTTTTCAATATATAAATACGATAAAATAAGAAAATGTTACACTTAAAAAAATTGCTATGGAAGAAAGGCGGGATTAAAAATTCTTCGGAATAAATTATAAATGCCGGTAACTTTGCTAATACACTTTATTATTGTTAACCATTATTATTACTACTAATATAATGAATTGTATAAAAGCGTTTAAACCAGATAAAGAATCTCTAAGAAAGATTTTTTATCTCTATAAATGTATTATTAAATAAATTCTGCAAAATTTATAATTACTTATTCTAACACATGTTCGTTTATTGTTCGCTACCTGAAATGCATAGAACATTTCTCAAATAAAAACCCTGAGATCAATTATAAAAAAATTAGTTGTCAGGAATTATTTTTTTATTTTTCCTTTTACTAGGCGTGGCTAAACATTATACTTGATAAATACATGATTTTACTTATATGCAATATTTTGAAATACGATTTATTATTATTATTAAAATAATTAAGCTACAAATAAATAATTTAAATATGACTACCTCTCACCGATATTTAATTTTTGTTGCATTTTAAGACGTTTACATATTAAGATGAATTTAATATATTTTTGTCTTTTCATGCGTTTCTGTAACCCTTAACGCTCGGCATATTTTCCAATTTTGAACAGTAAGACACGCCTTTTGGCGTTCCTTTAAAACGTCACAAGTATAGTTTCCAACTTACTACCTTTTGGCTACCGAAAAATTGTAATAATTTGTTTTATTTTACTTCATCATTAAATAAAATAAATCTTTCTGTTAAAATTTTCCGGTAGCCGAAAAGTAGCCTATAGTTACACGTTTTAGAAAAATAACATTTCATTTGCAGAGGAACACCTTAAGGGCACTGTCCCGAAAGCGTTTAGAAATGATGCGCTAGTATAAAACCTATGTAAAATGTCTAGAGAGATTTCTCATTCGCATTTTAATATTTTTGAATTCTGTTTTTTGCACATGATATTTGAGATCAAACCACATGCCTCCAGTTTAATAAATTTTTGATTTGTGTTATTGTTTGATTGTGATTCTAACTGCAATTTTGGAACTTTGGAAAACTAGGGTATTGTTCTATTTATAACTTTATAATAATAAACCTGTGAAATAGCCTTAAAAATTAAATTGCCGTCGGCAATCCTTAAAGTTCGAAGTTTTCAAATACTTTTTTTCCATAATTTTCACTAATTTCGTAGATCAAAAATCTTTCTAGAAATATTGCGAATTTTTGCGCAAATACTGAAAAATTCTTAAAATCTCCGCCTCACATCGGTTCCGCCCTTTCTCTGCTTGATTGATGAGACAGTTTCTACTCTTTTTAACTCCTTACCCCCAGTCACACAGCAGGTGTTTTGTCTGTGAGAGGGGATGTTTAGCAGAAATTAAAGTAAAGAAAAGATTGAAGTATTTCCTCAAAAGTGCACTTTCAGAGTCAAAACATGATTTCGTTTAAACTTCTTCATTGAGTAGTACTTTATAATTTAAGTTACATAATTTTTAACAGTTTTAATATAATTTCTTCCCTTGCCTTTTCAGACTAAGAAACCTACAATTTAGAATTTTACTGTTAAACGAAAAAAAAAAAAAAAAAAAGACTATATAAAGATTTTTTTTTTCTTTTGCGGAAGGATGAAATGAACAATCACAGGCTAAAAAGAAAAGCTAACCAAAAAATGTTAAATTTTATATACTGGAAATTTAAAAAGAGAAAAAGTAAAAGTATTGGTATCGTTATTTGGATGAAGGCGATTGACTGCACTAGGGTCCTAGGCCTGAGGGGGTGCCCTCTGTTTGTGTGAGGGGGGGGATTCTAAGGGATTAGCCCGTATTTATTTATGTTTCTTGGAAAAACACGAAAAACTCAGAACGGCTAGGCTGATGAGTGCGACCTGGGATCGAACCCGGCACCTCACGTCTACCAGCTTCGAGGACAGAATCTCTCGGCCGCTGGTAGGCCGAAAAAATGAAGGATATTCTTTATTTAGATGAGTATTTTTTATTATATTTTCTTTTCAGGACGTAAAGGAATAGTCGAAAGATGAAAAAATAAAAATAAAAATTTCCAGTTTTGACTCATGGACATTCAATTTAACATTTCACTGGAAAAGTAAAGTTTGAAAAATTCTTTATAAATTCAAGGGAGGATGCCATATTGGTGTAGGGTAGAAGGGCAGGGAAATACAAAATACATTTTATAGCGATTATTCGTTACCTTGCCTTCTCTGATAAGGTACACAATTTAGAATTTTGCTGTTGGAGGATTAAAAATAAATAAATAAAGCTGTATATTTTCGGAAATTGGTATGAAAAGAATAATGGTAGGCTAAATAATCTGGTGTGACTTTCTCTTATCCAGAAATTTAATACTATAAATACAGGTTGGAGATTAAGAGGTAAGATAACGTGTACTGTTCCTTAAACCTATGTTAAAACAATTCAAATTAGGCTACGAAAGAGTTTTATATGATAGTTAGTTCTGTGTGAGGGGGGCTACCGCACCCCTCAACCCTTGTTTCATTACTACACCTACATTTATATAGAATTTAAATCTGTTATTAAAATTATACAGACAACTTTCACATGCAACATTCCCTGAAACTTATCAATCTTGATCAAATTTTCCAGCAACAAATTTATATTAACTTGAAAATACAACTTTTGGATCTCCTGAAATTATTTGCTTTTGAGTTACTCTAAGTGAAACAGACAAAGATCAAACGTTAAAAAACTTGAATTCGGTAATCATGAAGCCACAAACGTGTAAACATACATAAAACAAACGATGAATAGCTTAAAAACATACATTATTTACCAGTGGCGCACCCAGAATTTCTGCCTGGAGGAAGCTGAAGAATAATAGGGTCCTGTATAATAGGTTTATGGGCATATACGCACACATATATATAGTAAAGAATCTGCTTTAAATATTTCTTTTGAAATAAATGAATGAATGAAATTGAATTTAAGTTGAATAGCACAATCGAGGAATTTATATCAGTATATAACATGCTAAATTACAGTAGTTCGGTCAGTTGGGGTTGGCACGGCACTGAGCTTGCAAACATAAAGTTGTAGGTTCATTTATGATAATAAAAAAAATGTCGTATGATAATAAAAATAACTACTGTGTTGTCGCCACCACACGATTTTCTTCTATATTTTCCTATACAAATTCACTCAGTAAAATTAATTTATTAAAATTATTATTTAAAAAAAATATCTTCCATGATGATGCAGACGATTTCCATATTAGAGAAGTAGTATAAAACTAAATATCCAAAAAAAGTTAAATTTGTTTTCAATATTACATTTGAAATTTTTTTTTTTTTTTTTTTTTTTTTTTTTTTTATTTAAAAATGAAAAAGAAATCGATAACTTTATTTTAAATTATCGCAGATCGATGGTTCAACCATTCGATTTAAAGGTATTGGCGAGTACTTTTGAAAGATACCCATCATGAAAATTTACTCCCCTCGAGGGGGGACTTCCCCCCAGGGGGGAGGCGAGACTCCTACAAACACATTTTTTTTTTCCCAGTTGACTATCTCTATTTTAAAAAATATATATTCGTTTCATTTGGCTTAATGCAGTCTATAGATGTTAAACTCTACTTACCAGCACTTTCCCCCATAGACGTAATGTATTTTAATTCTCTTGGGCGTCCCTGTACACGAACCATTTTCTACATCTCAACGAAAAACGTGTAGCATCCCTATATCATACACATTTTGAATACCAAGTTTGGACTTTCTGCTACTATTTGTTCTTGAGCTACGCCGATAACACACACACAGACAGAACATTCGCTAAAAACATGTTTTTCGGATTCAGGGTGCCTCCAAACGGGTAAATATAACAAAAACTCATGTTCGAAAATTTTACCCTGAAACAATACTTTCTCTGCCTTATGGGTAAGAGAAAGTAAAAAATAACCAAAAAATATTAAATTTTAATAACTTGAAATTTAAAAAGTAAAAAAAAAAAAAGTAGAACAATAGCGATTTGTCATTTTACTTTTTTCTGTACTCAATAGAAGAAAGTTTTGGATTTGTAAAAATTTTCTACTTCCGGTTTTTTGATGGATTTACACGTTTTGAAAGCACCAGTTCGCGATTTATCTATTTTTAGGAAACGTCTGCCTGTGTGTGTGTGATAAAAATTCCGTTCCAATTTTGTCCCAGGAACTACTGCTCAGATTTACCTATAAATTTATATGTAGTTTAATCTTGACATAAATTAAAGCCAACCAATTTTTGTGTTAATCGCTCAACAGGTGGTGCTTTTACACAGCAATTTCAGGGTATGCTATATCTCAGGAACTATTGCGTAAAATTTGATATAAATACATATGTTGGAAAGGAAAGTAAAGAAAAGATTATTTCTTCACAAGTGCAATTTTAGAGTCAAAACAAGATTTCGTTTCCGAACTTATTCATTTAGTAGTAGTTTTGTAATTTAAATTATTTAATTTTTAACAGTATTAACACAATTCCTCCCTTTCCTTTTCAGACTATGATACATACAATTTAGAATTTTACTATTAAAGGTTAAACAAAAGAAAAAAATACTTTATATATTTTAAAAGTATAAACACTCTTTTTTTTTTTTTTTTTTTTTTTTTTTGCGGGAGAATGAAAAGAACAATCACAGGCAAAAAAAAAAAAAAAAAGCTCACAAAATAAATAAATAAATTTTATTATACTGGAAATTTAAAAAGATAAAAATAAAGGTATTGGTATCCATATCAGGAAAAAGTTACCAAAAAAATATTAAATTTTAAATGCTTGAAATTTAAAACGATAAAAAAAATTAAGAACAAAAGTTATTTTTCTTTTTACTTTCTTTTGTTTTCGATAGTAGAAAATTTTGGATTCGTAAAAATTTTATATTTCTGACTTGCAATGGATTTCCCCTTTTTGAGATATCCAGAATGTGATTTATGTATTTTCAGGAAACGTTCGTCTTTGTGTGTGAGAGAGATAAAAATTTCTTTCCAATTATATCTCAGGAACTACTGCTCAGATTTACCTGTAAATTTATATGTAGTTCAACATTGACATAAATTAAAGCCTACCAACTTTTTTGTTTTAATCGCTCAACAGGTGACGCTTCTACACAGCAAATTTCCACAATATCAGAGAAGGCAGGAACTAATGCGTAAAATTTGATAAAATTGTATATGCAGTAACTACTGCGTAAAATTTGATAAAAATGTATATGTTGATGCACTTTGACCTGAGTTAATGCTTATTACATTTGGTGCTAATAGTTCAACAGGTGGCGCTGCTGTAAAGCTAATTCTGAAATTTTAGGAAAAGCTTTATCTCAGGAACTAACACACACTAATAAACACATAAACGAATGTATAGATTTGCATATAAATGTAGATGTATATTCACCTTAACATAACTTCGTGCCTATTAACTTTTGGTGCCAGCCCCTCAATAGGTAACGCTGCTATACTACGATTTCCGCAGCTTACAGGAAGGTTCTATATCAAGTCCTATTGCGTATAATCAAACTAAACTTGATACGTAAATTGACTCAGCTGAGTCAATTTGGGTGCATATCGACGGATAGAAGGCGCTACTATTTTGAAAATGTCTCCGAGAACCCGATGGATGTTATCTGCACAGAAAATATTTACTTTCGTTGGGCATGTCGTGTGATACCTCTCTGAGATGAAAGAAGTCTCTATTCATAATGGAAATAATAATAATAAATTTGTATTACGAAAATTTCTGTTGGAAAATACGGAACTTTATATCTGAGATAACCGTTATAAAAACAAAATTTTTTAAATGTTATTTATAGACGATAAAACTGTCTTTCTTTGGATATTTTGCGTTAGTTTTCGCTAAGATGAAAATCATTTGCATTCATCATGTTAGATAATTTTAATAAATAATCGTTTTAATAATATATTTACACTTCGTGAATTTGTATAGGAAAATATAGAAGAAAGTCTTGTGGTGGCCACAGCATACTAGTTTTTGTACATTTTTTTACGTTTGACATTTGATTTACAAACATAAAAATGTATTCATCAAGATATGACAAAATTTAAATTAGTAGTAAATTACATTTTTATTTTAAACTGTTACTTAAATAGAGGGAATAACAGAACTATGTAATATTGTATTGTATTGTGTAAAGAGTAATTTCATCCATATGATAAAAGTCCCTTTTATAAAACATATTTTTTTTTTTCCACACTAAATATTTTCATACAATATAAATATTATAAAAAATATTAATTATAACCTTAAAAAAAATCCTCACTTCTTCCTAGACAGAAATTTAAGTAGAATTTCAAAGTAGAATTTTGAAATAACTATACGGTCAACAATGCCATCATGATAAATAATATTTTAAATATAATTCTACATTCACTATTACATTCTTATACACTGCTTCATTCTTGAGATAATCTTTACAAAGAAACTTTTTTCCCTATGCTGTCATGTTAAAAAATATTACATTTCATTTAACTCATGCAGTTTTAAAGTAGAATTTTCAAATTTCATATAGTTCATGCTAGTTTCATAAATAATATTTTAGAATTTATCCAACTTCTTTACGCTTATTCATTCTTGATACAAGCTTTACAAAGCAAAATGTTGAGCTCATGATATTACGTTAAAAAAAAAATTTAATTTCGAATAACTCCCAAAATTTTCAAAATACAATTTTCAAATTTAATAGGGTTAGTATGCTTGTATTCCAAACTGGTCCGATAAGTTTAGCGAAGGGGCCCCTTGGCAACTTTTAATTTGTTGTTGTCATTTTGGCGATGAATTAAATTGTCATCGCAATTGCATAAGTAAAGATCTTGGCTAGAAACATCGGAGCTACGACGGTGCCAAATTTCAAAATTCGCCAAGGAGTTCTATACTGAATCCATTTTTTAGCACGATTTTTCTCAAATTTATTTTAATTATTTAAAAGAAAATGTGTGCACATTCAGTTTTTATTCGATATAAAAAAGAAATATATTTGAATATATATATAAAGGTCAATTTTTAAGTCTTTTGTGTTTTTTCCTCAATTGTGACTTGGTTTTTATTTTACTCTTTAATTATGAGCAGCTAATTATGTAATAAGGGTAAGTATCAATCATAAGCATATGGTACCTTTTTTTCTTTATAACATTACCTTCATATACACTAAGGGACTAAAAAAAAAAAAAAAAAGAAAGAAAGAAAGAAAAAGGCGCGCGCGAGCTTGGATACTTTCATTGTTCTTTTCAAAAATCACCAATTTTAAAATTTAAACGTAGGGATTTAACAGAGAGTAATTTTTGCCGGATATATCTGAAACACTGATGTCAGGTGGATACTGATATGCGGCATCGGGCAAAATCGCTATTCGTTTTGTCCTTAATTTTAAATGATTAAATTGGACAATTTTCAATTATATATATATATATATATATATATATATATATATATATATATATATTAAATCCCTTCGTGCAGATATTAACTTTTTGAATTTTTATGGAGTAGTTTTGAAGTTATGCAAATTAAAGATCACGAATAATAAAATCATTCTATGCATAGTCTTTATACTTTTAATAAGTTTTTAATAGTTAAACTTATGTTACAAAATTTCTTTATTTTTAGAAATTTTCATTTCCGTTTTTTTTTTTTTTTTTTTTTTTTTTTTAAGTTTAATCTTTTTCCATTTATTTTAATTTATTAGAAATTGCCATCACTATTTTAGAAACTTTATTTGCAGTAATTTTAAAAATGTTAATTATAAATATTTTAAATTAAATTTGTCAGCTAACTAATCATAATAAATGCATGCAAGTTTGCTTTTGTTACTTTCTCTTACCCATAAGGTAGAGAAAGTATTGTTTTTGGGTCAAATTTTCGAACGCGAGATTTTGTTATATTTACACGTTTTGAGGTACTCTGAATATGAAAATCATGCTTTTAGCAAATGGTCTGTGTGTCTGTCTGTGTATCTGTGTGTGTGTCTGTCTGTTATCAGCATATCTCAAAAACGAATTATGGCAGAAAGTTCAAACTTGGTATTCTAAATGTGTATCATATACGGATGCTACAGTAAGCTTTTCGTTAAGATCAAGCAAATGGTTCGTGTACAGGGACAATCAAGAGAATTCTAATACATTACGTCTATGGAGGAAATTGCAGGAAAGTAGAGTTTAACGTCTATAGACTGCACTAAACCAAATGAAACGAATATATATTTTTTGTAATGGAGATAGTTAACTGGGAAAATTTTTGTGTGTATGTATTAGCCCCGCCTCCCCCCCCCCCCTGGGGGGGAAGTCCCCCCTCGAGGGGAGTAAATTTTCATGATGATTATCTTTCAAAAGAGCTCGCTAATACCTTTAAAACGAATGGTTGAACCATTGATCTGCGATAATTTAAAACAAAGTTATTGATTTTTTTTTACTTTTAACGAAAAAAAAACTTAGAAAAAAAATCGTACTTTTTTTTTTTCAAATATTGAGAATAAAATGGACTTTTTTTTTATATATATATTTCGTGCTATACTACTTCTCTAATATGGAAATCGTCTGCCTTATCATAAAAGATATATATTTTTTAATAATTTTAATAAATTATTTTTTAAAAAGAGAATTATTTTTTAATAACCGAATTAAATTCTATATAAATGTAGGTGCATTAATGAAACGGGGGGTTGAGGGGGACGGGGGACGGTAGCCCCCCTCACACAGAACTAATTATCTTATAAAACTCTTCAGAAGCCTAATAAGAATTGTTTAACATAGGTTTACATAACAGTACTCGTTATCTTACCTATTAATCTGCAACCTGTATTTATAGTATTAAATTTCAGTGTAAGAGAAAGTCGTGTGAGTGACACACCAGATAATTTTTTTCAAGTTATAATAATAATAATAATAATAATACAATAAATGTATCCTTCTATACTGAGGTTGTCCAATTTCTTCACACAATATTTCTGATATTTATTTTAATTTTTTTTTTTTTTAATTAATTACACGTTCGATTTTTATTTATTTTAATTTTATTTTATTTTTTGACACAAAGAAAAATATATTTACTTAGATATTCATTTTTAGCATCAACTTATTATTTTTTTTCTATTTTATAATTTTAAAGTAGGTTTTTATTACCTTTTGAACCAATTATCCGATTGAACTAAAAATACGCTATTCCATTTAATTAGACCGAATTTTCTAAAATTTATTTTAATTAATAATGTAATAATAATAAGTTCACTTTTTTTTTTTTTTTTTTTCCCCGACATAAAAATAATTACGTATATATTTTTGGCATTAATTTCTTTTTTCCCTTTTTCTTTTTAATAATTTTAAAGTTTAAGTAGGATTTTTATTACTTTTGAACCAATTATTCGATTGAACACAAAAATACATAATTACCTAGATTTCGTTTTCATACTTAAGTGTACCAATTTTTGATATAATCCGGACTAAAAATCCGAACATATACAGTAACAATCGTTTAGCTCTTTATATTTAGACGACAAAATAAAAAAGTTTTGAAAGTACATTCAAGGTAATAGGTAAAAATTGGTAACGAAGACAAAATCGCCATCTGAAAGAAATTGTTCGACCTGTCTTAGTACTACTACTATTAGTAGTAGTAATAATAATAACCTGAGTTTCTATATATATATATATGAATCAGTACTATACATATGTGCATGTATACATGTGTTTTTACATGCATTCATTACATAATATTGAGGTTCATTCAATAACGCGCTGTCTTTTTATCAAAAGACAAATCAGTACTGTTTCTTTCTTGACAGCCCTTTTGAATAATTGACTACTTTTTGGGGGACGAAAATGACCCCGCCTCTTGTGATCATTATTTTTATTTACTCTCATATTGACAGCCGAAATAGTTTATACGTCCCTAATTGGACAAAAAATGTCACACTAGGTAAAAGGCGGGGAAGTGTTTTACTTCAACTGAGCCAGTTTTATAGTTTCGTTTTCTATAGCAAGGAGTTACGGGGAAACAAGGCAGTGCCCTTAAGGCGTGGCTCGAGTCTTTAATATCCCCTCAGAAGGGACATACGAGCGATAAGGGTTAAAAATTTCACAAAATTAATTATGATTTTTTTTTTCCTATATAAATTTAAAAATAAAAGTAAAATGTTGTTCTAAAGATAAAAACAATGAAAAAAAACAGTTACATAGTTAATTCATAGAAATTAAAAAATACTTTTATAATTTGATTTTAGCTGTCGTGGCTAAATTAAATTTTTATAATAGAAATTCCTGTTTTTATTTAAACGTTTTATAAAAAGAAAATATTTAATATTTATCAAAATTACCGTTAAAGTTCAGCTGTTATAAATAATAGTATTATTTTATATTTGTCGTTGTACATATGAATTCCTTTCCCTCAGGAGTGAGATATTCCAGAAACCGCAACTTTTTAGTACCTTTGCTAAGTATTTTATTAAAGCAAATCAATTTTCTATCTATTCATAATACAAATTTCATTTATTAATTTTAATAATAATTTTTTATGCGTTCAGTAAATGAGATTGTGTGGAGATCTTTTCTGATTACTGTATTTCTTCAGCAGCTATTACAGTTTCAGATCTGCCTTAGTGTTTTGTTATGAGTGCCAGTCATAATTTTAGCACTTTCGCAACCGCATTTTTTTTGCCTTTTTGACAGCAAAGTCCGTCTGTTGGCGTTATTCTTCCAAAATATAATATTTAGAACAAAATTTTTTGCATTCACATTTATAATAGAACATTATAATTATACTCTTTCTAATCAAAGAATTTTTTATCCGTAATATTTTGATTGTACAAAAATGAATATTGGGTTTATTCTTAAGAAATAAATAACATACAAATTTCGAAAGAAATGCCCACTGGTGGAGTTGCAGAATTTCAAATTGCGTGAATCTACGTCAGCGGTGTCGCGAAAGTGTTAAGTGAAGATTTACTTGCACATAATCAGATGAGACAGAAATGAGTGAGGTTTTGTAAAACACATATAGTATTGTATAAAAGATGCTTGTTTCGAAAAGAAAGAATTGTATCTTTAAAAAGGGAGTCAATTTTTAACGTTGGAAGTCTTGGCTCTGGTGACGATAACTTACTTTTTGAGAGTTAACCTACGAACAAGATGAAAGTGTTAGCTACTCATGATAATTGGTTACATATGTTCGACAAAAATTTCTGGTTTCAATTTATTAATTCAAGTGGAAAGAATTTTCTAATAATTTGCTATTTATGCTTAAATATATCGTCTTTAAAGTATTTTTACTTTTTAATTGTAATTTAAAAAACTATTTCTATAGTAGAAAAATAATTATTTTTCTCCTTATCTATACCACAATTTACACAAAACATGCTTTTATGTAAATAAAATAAAAGTATGTTGATTGCATTTTGTTTAGAGCAGCTTATAGATGCTACACTGTACTTACAAGAAATTTCCTCTACAGACGCAATGTATTTGAATTCTAATTGGATTACCCTGTACATGACCATTTGCTTGATCTCAATGAAAAGTTTAGAGAGTAGCATCACTATATTAGACAGTGTTACCAACATTTTAATTTAGTCTGGAGCATTTTTAGCTCCGCCTTCCTTCCATACTACTTTTATTTTAACACTTTTGCGTCCGCATGTTTTTTTCTTTTTGACAGTAAGTTCCGCCTGTGGGCGTTATTATTGCATATTACATTATTTTAAATCAATGTTTTCTGTATCCATATTTAAAATATAAATCAATATACATTATAATTACATTCTTCCTAATCAAAGTATTTGTATTCATAATGCATTGATTATACAAATGTGAATATCGGGTATACTGTTAAGAAATAATGTAACCTATGTAACCTGAAGAAACGTTCACTGACGGGGTTACAGATTTTCAAATAACGTGAATTCACGTCAGCGGTTCCGAAAATGTTAAGACAATTTTTTTTCTTATTTTAGTGTAGTTATATGTTGTAGAAAATATTCTCTAAATAAAGTGGTGCGAAATAAAGGCGGGGCTAAAAATACTCTATTATAAATTAAAATGTTGGCAACTATGGATATAAAATATCGTGTTTGGATTTCTTGCTACTATTTCTTCTTCAGATATGCGAATAACAGACACACAGGCAGATACACATACAGAGACTAACTGCTAAAATATGATTTTCGAATTCTGGAGTCCTGAAAACGTGTAAATATAAGAACAATTGAATTTATAAAAATTGACCCCCAAAATTTTTTTCTACCGTATATATGGGTAAGAGAATGTAAAAAGGAAATAATATAAAAATTAGCAAAAAGAAAAGATATACTTCTTTTTTGAATCCAAAACACTAAAATTTTTATACAACATACATGTCCACTAAAATTTTTATACAGACAAGTCATACAGATAATTTAACTGGACATGCTTATGATAACTGTCTTACAGCAGAATTCATCTTAATTGAGGGTACCCTTCACCCGCTTTAACACATTTACCTTACACTGATTTGCTGCTTAATCTCATAGATATCAATATTATATTTAATTTATCATGGAATAATTCTGATAATAGACATTTTGTGAAATTTTACTTTATTAAGCTATGTTGTGAAAATTTTGAATTTTGTATAAATTTACAAAATTTACAATTTAAAACATTGATATCAGTGTTCTGGCCAGTATCACAAGGGAGACTTTTTAAAAACTGGTCTAAGATTTTAACATCACTTATTAACACTTTTGCGACCGCTGATGTAGATTTACGTCATTTGAAAATCTGTAACTCCGCCAGTAGGCGTTTCTTTTGCAATTTGCATGTCATTCATTTTTTAAAAATATACACTATATTTATATTTGTACAACCAATATACTATGAATATAAATACCTTGTTTTAAAAGAGTATAATTATAATGTATATCCAGTTGTAATATGAATATGAATATAGAAAATTTTGTTCAGAAATATTGTAACTTGGCAGAATAATACCCATACCCAGACCTTACTGTCAAAAAGACGAACGCATGCGATCGCGAAATTGTTAATAACATATAATCTACACAACCTAACAATAAGATGACTACCTTAAATAAGGAACCACATCATTTTTGTGATTTTAGGATTCATCATATCTCAAGATTTGTAAAAATGTCAAAAAAGGTGAAAGTGAAAACTTTCATGAATACCAAAGTTTCCTATACTTGCAATACAATGGGAGACAAAAAATGATTTTTTTTTTTTTTTTCAAATATGAATACATAATATGTTTATTATCAAAAATTTGTCAAGAACTAATTCAAAATCTCTATATCAAGAGTCAAAAGTTACTTTGTTATAAGTTATGTTACATTATTTATTTAAATATTTGCATAGCAGTGAATTTTCATATATAAAAAAGGAAATATGCCTATTGGATTTCAGGAATTTTTGTTACAGTGAGAAAAATCAGCCATTAAATTTTACTCTTGTTTTCCAAAACCTGATCTTTTAAATATTTCATTTTAAAGTTAGAAAATCCAAAAAAAAAAAAAAAAAAAAAAAAAAAAACCCTTTACTTTAGTTTTTGCATTTTTTTATGACTAAGTTGAATTTTGGAAAACAAAAGCAAATTGTTATAAATTTTCTGAATGTAAATAAATAAAAAATTTGGTAATAAGTGATTTGGGTATCAAAATTTTCTATAAAATAGCATGAGATTTAGGTGAAGGGAGCCTTTAAATTTCTCTGAAAATACACTAAATGGTTAATGTCTTTTAGTGATGTCTGAGTATTTATCAGTATTAGTAAATGGTTGTATGAAAATTGTCTAAAAATTATATACAATAAATATAGCACACATTAAAAAAATGCAGACATACAAGTAAAATTGATTTCCAGTGCAATCCACCAAGTGTTTTCATCTGGAGAGGCACAGGCCTGTTCTATCAGTTGACTTGAATTTCATTCCAGGCATCTCCTTCCTAACATCCTAACCACCTCAACTATTTTAAAAATTGTTTATTGTACTGTTTCCCTATGATCTTATGTAGTGTGGCTTGAGGTTTGGCTTCATACTTAAAAAAAAAAAAAAAAAAAAAATATATATATAATTTCTGATAGCCCAGTTATGTAAAAGACACATTTTTTAAAATGTCTTACAGGCGATTTTGTCAACAACTTGTAATTATTATTTTTTATTATTATTATTATTTTTTTTTTTTTTTTAATACATAACTGAAATCTTTTTATTTTCCTGATTTATATATTTTTATTTTACTTATGGGGTACTTTTTATAAAAATATTAATGTTGATGCTTTTCAAATATATACCATATACTTTATGGTATTTAGAAATTTTTATTCATGAATTCATCAACCGTGAATGTTTATTTAAATCAGATTGGAGTGTAAAGGTTGATATTTTTTATTTATTACCAACTATGCTAAAAATACCAGAGCCGGGAATCGAACCCGGGTACCTCCGCTTAACGCACGGATGCTCTACCACTGAGCTACCCTGGCTGACAACCATGCGAGAAGTATCTAGCTGGTTGTCAGCCAGGGTAGCTCAGTGGTAGAGCATCCGTGCGTTAAGCGGAGGTACCCGGGTTCGATTCCCGGCTCTGGTATTTTTCGCATAGTTGGTAATAAATAAAAAATATCAGCCTTCACACTCCAATCTGATTTAAATAAATACTTTATGGTATTTTGATATAAAGTTTTTTGAAAGGTTAATTTTCTATGAAATTAAAACAATATTAAAATTTACTGTGAATAAATACTATTACTTTTGACAATGTAAAAAAAAAAAAAAAAAGTTTCTAATGATCTAAAATGTAAAGTATATCTAAAATATATGTGTACTACTATAATAGTATAATATACTATATGAAATCTAAACAATATTTAAATTTACTGTTAATACTATTACTTTTGACAATGTAAAAAAAAGTTTCTAATGGTATAAAATGTAAAGAATATCTAAAATATTGTAAAAATTGAGTTTATAAAACATTTGTACAAAAAAAAAAGTAATGATAATATTTTTTTTCTCTTTAGCATTCATGCTTTGTATCACCAGAAAAGTTTTTCCTTTCAAGTTATCCTTATAAAAATATATATGTTGTATATATGATTTTAATACTTTATGCAGACATGCCAAGTCTCCTGATTTTTGTTTGTTTTTCCATGCTTCTGATTTTCCACTCATTTCTCCTGCTTAAAATTTGTGGGATTGGGTACAAAAATTTGAAAGAAAATTGAAATTTATCTTGCCCTTCAATTTATCAAGTTTAGTTTGAGTGTGAATCATTATACAATGCTTTGAAACTAATTTTTGCTAATAATAAATTTTTAACTTTCATTTTTGCATAATGAAAAATGTCTTATTATCAAAAGATTTATAAAAAAATAAAAAAAAATACTATAACTATTGAAAACTTTAAAGAATTCAAATTTCATTAGAATATAGCTGATATTTTCATTTCTTTATTACCTTTTCTTTTACAAAGATAATTAAGATCCTTATTGTTTTATATTAGGAGCAGAATGATCCAATCTGTCTATTTTCACTTAAATTTTAAACTGTATGTTTGAAATGTTTTTTTTTTTTTTTTTTTTTTTTTGGGGGGGGGGGGGGATAGTTTGTTTTACTGCAAGAAACATATATTATTCATTTAATTTTAATACTGATGCTTTGTAAATACCTCCTAAGCTTATAAAGCTTTACTTAAAATTAAATTTGCATTATTTTACTCATTTTTCTTACAAACTTTCTTGTTGGAAAAAGTCTCCTGATTTCTGTTAAAAAAATCTCCTGCTTTTTTTGTCATTAGAAATTGGCATCTCTGCTTTATGATACTTGTTTATACAATATAAAAAGCATACTTATTTCTACCAAATCATTTTCTTGAAATAATGTTATATATGGTATATATTGTCTTTCATATTTTAGGATACCATTCATGAAAATAAGGATATTTATGAAATAAGGGTATAGTGTCATACCTGTCTATTTTCGTGAAATGTCTGATATTGTAACACTTTTTTTTTTTTTTTTTTGCTTATGAAATAAAAATAAAGTTTCTTTTCTGAACTTGAACACAACTGAAAAATTTTACTCTACAGTTAGGAATGCTTTTGATATATCTGTACTGATATGTATAAAGGATTTAAGTCCATACTCTTGATTTTTCAGAAGACAAAAAATAAAATTAAACTAATTAAAAACTAATCAGAAGAATCCATTAGGAAAAAGGGATTATGTTGATTTATACCCTTTATACCATTCAGTGACTGTCAATCTTCATTTAATAAAGGGCAAAAATTGAATTAAATATTTTATACCAAAGATTAATGCTAAATTTCCGACTTGAATTTTTTTTACCAATGGATTTTCTCAAAGACTAAATGACATATATTTAAATCCTTTATACCAATCGATAGAGAATTTTTTTCTGAGTCTGACTATGTACTTAACTCAAAATCGACATTTTTGGACTTAAACCCTTTATACTTATCAGTACAGATATATATGTAACAAAATCATCTTCATATCATTATCATATATAATATATAATGATTTAAGTGTAGTAGAAGCCACGCAACAGATACAAGACCACTGAAACTACAAAGACTAATAAGAATGAAAATTTTGTTATGTAGGAGAAGCTCAGAAATGTGAAAAAAATTCATCAGGGGATGAAATACACATATTTAAAGAAACCAAATTTATTTATTAACAGCCTGCATTTTTAACGAAACATTAAACTAACTCAACAAAATCTTAACAGAAAAGCTTAAACTAATTCGAAATTTATGATAAATTAATTTAAGAAACTTAAAGGAGGAGGCAGGTGGCAAGACTTGTGACTTGCGTGTGGAGTTGATATCTATAAAAACCTTTTCAAATTCACAAGAAGAAGAATAAAATATAGCATCAAGAAATAGAAGATTTAATTATTAAAGCTTTTCAAAATCCAAGGTTGAAGGCAATATGTTAAAACAATATTTCTTCAGGGACAGTAATTGATTAATGAATGCAAATAATAGGTGATTAAAAATTACAGATATCACTGACCAATTCACCAAAAACCTGTGTAACCAGTGAAATGCAAGGACAAGATAAATTTAATGCATTTTTTAAAAATTATTATTGCTTTAAAAAAAGGTAAAAGTAACTACTAACTTACATGGGGGGGAAATATCATTTACAATCAGAAAAATGTAACTTGTGAAATTTTTATATATTACTTCATCAACCATAAAAATTCATGATTTTCATGGTTGATGAATTAATGAGTAAAATTTCGTCTATTGGAATTGTGCCACGAGTAATAGTCTCACCTGTTACATCTGAGTTTGCAGACACAATGACCTTGCAAACGGATATTATGTCAGAAATGCCGAGCTGGTTATTAGCCAGCAGGGTTCCCGCGATCCTTGAAAGTCCTTAAGAAGTACTGGAATTTCATTTTCTTTTTCAAGGGCCCTTGAAAGTACTTGAATTTTGTGCAAAGTCCTTGAAAATCCTTGAATTTTCCACTCCAATAGATGGGCTTAATGCGAATTCTGTCAAGGCTAAACTATCTCCATCTCCACATGCACACGTTATTGTCTAGTATAATGATTTTGTCATAAAATTCTTATTTCATTGTCTTGCTTTTGCATATAGTTTCAAATTATTATTATTTTTATTTTTTTTTGGCCGGTCTCACACCTGTTTGATGGGGTGGTCATTAATTTTGAGCAGAAAGTGACTAGACCAGGACTGAAACCTAAAAACTTTGGAATAATCATAATGATTCCAAATCTTGAACTAATCGTTTTTTGACTCTTGTAAAAGTTAATTTGGTCAATCCATCAAAAATGTATTGTGAAAACAGGCAAAGTTATTCTAATTATAAGAAAAATATTACTAATGAAAGTAGTTACTAAAGTTTTGTGTGTCTGACTAGTGTTCTGCGATTTTTCCCCTAGTCCTTGAAAAATTTCAAATAGGCCTTGAAAAGTCCTTGAATTTTTTTCTTTTTTAAGAGTGGGAACCCTGGCCAGGGTAGTTCAGTGGTAGAGCAAACGCACGTTACGCGGAGAGCCCGGATTCGATTCCTAGCTCTGGCATTTTTCACATATTTGGTATAAAAAATCAACCTTACACTCCACATTATCTAAAATGGATTTTCATGATTGATGATAAATAAAATTTATAGTAGCACTTACTTTAAAATTTCAAATATATTTCGAGCGCACTCGCGCTCATCATCAGTGCTTTCTAGTGGTTTCATTCTCTCTGTTTACATCGTTCTTCGTCTTGGGATCTTCGGTTCTCTTCACTTCAGCAGTGGTGTTTCTTTTAATTGCTTGTTGCCAGATAGGGGGAATTGTGCTATGTTCGCGATCGTTAATAGAAGAGTGGTTAGTAATTATCTCTATGGCTTCTCTTTTAAGGGCATAGTAGTGGTTATTATATGGAGTTAATTTTGTAAATGCCTGAGGAGTTTTTAGGGTTAATTAAATCTTTCTCGTTACGGAGTCTTTGAAATATGTTTTTATCCATATAATAACCACTACTATGCCCTTAAAAGAGAAGCCATAGAGATAATTACTAACCACTCTTCTATTAACGATCGCGAACATAGCATAATTCCCCCTATCTGGCAACAAGCAATTAAAAGGAACACCACTGCTGAAGTGAAGAGAACCGAAGATCCCAAGACGAAGAACGATGTAAACAGAGAGGATGAAACCACTAGAAAGCACTGATGATGAGCGCGAGTGCGCTCGAAATATATTTGAAATTTTAAAGTAAGTGCTACTATAAAAGGATAATTTGTTAGGTATAAAGTTAAGTTAAAATGTTATCATATCCTTTTCTAATTAAGTTAAAGTAAAATTTCTAAATTGAAATTTCTTGGTGTATTAGAGTTGTGCCACAAGTAATATTCTCACCTGTTGCATCTGCTTTTGCTGACATGGTGACCTTGCCGACAGGTATTGTGTGAGAAATGCCGAGCTGGTTATGAGCAAGAGTAGCTCACTGGTAGAGCAATCACATGTTTTAGTGGACAGCCTGGTTTTGATTACTGACTCTGGCATTTTTCACATAGTTGGTATAAAAAATCAACTTTATACTCAACTTTATCAGAAAAAATTATTCTTGAGGAATGTCTATAAAAGATAATAAATTATAGTTTAAAACTTTTAAGTGAAACATGTTTAATTCTCTGAATGTCTAGCATTTACACAGAAATTAAATTCAAAACATCAGAGAAAATTCTCAGCTTCTATTCCAGTATTGTCATCAGTTCTATTCTGCTTTCTGAACTGATTCCCTGCTGTATTACAAAAATAGTTTCTCAGCATTTTTTGCAGATTACTGACATATTCTATTCATATTCGCAGCATTTTTTGTACAGAACTATATTTTTTATATCATTCTATATAGCAGCGCCATCTACCGATTCACATGTATAAATATTTAATTTCCAGTTTCTCACAATAAAGATTTAATTTATAAAAATTGATGCAATTTTAAGCAACATATAACTGAGATGTAACCCATATAGAAAATCAAAAAGGTAAGTACACTGTCAGCACCACCTATTTGCCAATATATGCACCCAAATTAGTGTTGTTTTTCTCAATGACCATCTCATATATCAAGGTTTTGTATTTATACTGTATAGAAGCTGAAATATAGCCTTCCTGTACATTGCAGCACGGCAATACTACCTGTGAGTTGTCATTCTCGCAAATAAAATTAGTGCAGTGCCTCAAAATGACCTTCTCACATATATAGTTTTGTGCAGTTTTACACAATAGAAACTGAAATGCAGCTTTTCCATTAATGGGAGGAATTGCAGCAACAGTACCATTTGTCAGGAGATATGATTTGGCAACAATTTTTTAGTTTTCATAAAAGCTCGATGGCTAATACATAAGTGTTTTTTTTTTTTTTTTTTTCATAAATAGTGATGACTAGGGCTCATGCCAGTAATAAAAGCATTTTAGCAAAATATAAAATGATAGACAAATATATACAAATGTGTACTCTTAAAACATTTTTCTGTATGTATCGTAGCTTTGATGTAAAAACATTACACTTATATTTAAGCTATAAACAAGTTTTTTTTTTTTTTTTTTTTTTTTTTTCTTTTTGTGTGTGTGTGTATGTTTATTTAAATAATATAATTCACATAAATGGAGAAAAAAAATTCTCTTTTAAAAATTAATTTCCACACATAAATTATACCAGATAGGTTTTTAACAACTTGCAATATAAAATGTTGGAAAAATTGGTGGTAAAATGTACACAATAGTTGTTTTTAATTGAAATAACTAAGATGACCTTTCATCAGGTCAAAAATGTCAAAGTGCAGTGGGAAAGCAAAAGTGTAATATTGTAGACTTAAGTCAACACAGATTACATACCTGCAAAATGAAAATGTAATCAAAGTCAAAAGGCATTCCTAAAAAAAAAAAAAAAAAAAAAAAAAATTGTTTTTATTTGTTGATGTTTTTCATCTTAAACCATCCTATTCAGCAGGGATTGGGTTTTTGATGTCAAAAAGTGACATTTGAAATAACTATCTAAACCTTCCCAGTAGCAGAAACAGTGCAGCATGGCAGCGAGTGCTGCAGATTTTTTCAAACTCTGTAGATTAATTTAACATCTCAAAAATAAGTGTCAAGCAAAACAAGTCCTTCCGACTCATTTGGAAGAGTAGGTTGATTTCTCTTTTTCTTATCAAGTAGCCATCATTTTGTTTCAAAATGGCAGCTACAAATTATTAATTGACTTGGTAGAAATATTGATGTGGGCTGTACATATGGAGTCGTAAGCAAATTGGTTCATAAATACCTTTTATGTGAAATTTTCAAGTGGCTTATTAGCACTTGGAAACAAGATGACGAGCATTAAAACTATGGATGAATTTCTGCCTATGACAGAATTTAATTTAGTACGACAGGACTGTTTATATTTGTATTTTAACACCCTTTGAAAAAAAAAAAAAAAAATCAAACTCTAGTTTAAATAATCTGGAAATATTCAGCCAAGACCTGTTGGTTCTGTAGTCAGAATACACAACTACGAAACTGAAAGTTGTGAGTTCGATCCTCACCAATGGGGAACGTTAAAGAAAATTGTTTTTACGGATTTCACAATTAAGATAGAGTAAGAAATTATATGGTAAAATTGGATATTGGCAAGCATTTTCAAAGTGGAACACTATAAACTGGTAACGACGCAAAATGCCAGATTGAAAAAAATAGTCCTATCATACTAAAAATAAAAAAAGATTGTTCTTTTAAAGGAATTAAAAAAATGAAAAATAAAAAGTTGTTATAGTTAGGGGCGTCCATCAATTACGTGAGGCGGTTTTGACGATTTTTTGACACCCCCTCCCCCTGGTGAGATTTGGCTTGACCACTAATCTCATGCAAGATTTTTCAAAATTCGTACTTTTGCTCTAAATGCATTGGATTTATTTAAAAAAGCACAATTTGCTTTATTATTTTTATTGAAGACTAGTTTTTACGATTGCATAGATCGTAGTCTAGAATCATAGAAAAAAACTGAAGAATAAAATACTTAAATAGAAACTAATCTGAGTCGTGATACACTCGGCTCGTACGCTGCAATGTTCGGCGAGTCACGCGTGTGGCTGGCCGATGGCGCCCTAAAACAATTGAAAGGCTACTGTGCTGCTTTGCGGCGTTCGGATAGCTACGATAAATATTATCGTGTCAGATTTTGCCATATCTAAATCAAGAAACATGCTTTACTTGAATTTAAATAAATTTTCTCGCAATTTTACTGTTTTTTGCAGGGGAAAAATTACGTGATATTTGCCGAGATCCCCCCTCCCCCCCCACGTGAGATTAGGCTTGACCCCCCCTCCCCCGCTGAACACCTCACGTAATTAATGGATGACTCCTTATACTATAACAATTATACATAAACTGTTACAAAAACGTTTTCAAATTTAATATATTTATTTTTTTCTGCTGCATTATCATTTGATTTCTAAAAATATAATAAATGTAAAAAAGAAAAAAATTTGCTTTCAAACGGATGTATTAAATACAAAAATACATAGTGTATAGCTGTTGCTAAGATACGCAGATGATTACAATAAAAGAATAAATTTATGAAAAATGAAGCATAAAAGCCAATGTTTAAACTCGAAAAAAAAAAAAAAAATTAATTAAAAAATTTCAAATTTGAAAAAATCCCGATGAGGTGCACACCTGCAGGATCTCAGGTACCTATATGCCAAATTTGAAATTTCTGCGATCAGTAGTGTGAACACCAGAGTGCAGACAGACACACACACACATAGATACTTTTTATTTATATAAATGGCAGATAAAGTTCATTAATAAACTTTAATGATACCCTTATACGGTCTAAATATGTACACTAGTTTTTTTTTTTTTTTTTTTTTTTGGGGGGGGGGGGGATACGATCACACCTCATAATTTTGTATTTAAAGAAAAACCACCCAGCAATTATACAGCAGTAAATAACTTCTAACTTACAATTTTTATCCACCGGGTACTTATATGGCCTGTTAACCTTCTCACGCATTTTTTAGATTTATAGAGTGAGATAAGGGTACCCATTTTTTTTTTTTCTTTCATGTACACGGAGCATACATTCATGTGTATAAGTGTTCGCTGCAATATAGAATCGTTAATTTTTTTTTTCTTATTCATGCACAACAAAGTAGAGTTATCTTTTGATTTTTTTATATTTTTTTGTTTTCATGCATCTGAAGCATGCATACATGGAAATTAGTGAATGATGAAATACAGAATTTCATGCATTTTTTAGATACAATTACAAGTTAGGGTATCCATTGATGTTTTTTGTACACAATTGTTTTCATTTCATGCATGGGAGGAGGGGTACATATGAGCACATTACGATCACTGGAATTGGGAATTTCATAGATTAAAACAAAACTTTAAAAAAATATTCCTGGATGCAAGGTTACAGTCGGCAGCAAAATTTATGAGGCACTAGCATTAATCCCTATTTAAAAGATATACATTTCTGTTTTGTTAAGTAAATATTTGTTGAGTCATGATCTTAGCCTTATGTTATTTATAAAAAAGTAAGGTGATAAAAATTAGTGAACAAATTAAAAAATATATATACGAAAAGTTTGAATGTGTGCATCAATAATTTTGCTACCAACTGTATTCATTGTTTATGTATCTAAATATGTGATTATAGATATTTTATTAAAGTATCTAAAAATGTGATTATAGATATTTTATTAAAATATCTAAAAATGCATGAAAATCTGTACAGCAGCAATTACTACTGTGCATGCTTCACAATGCATACATAAAAAAAAAAAAAAAAAATTGTACTTGAAAATAAACATTGGTAAAAATATGCTTTAGCGCACTGCTTGGTGACAATATAATTCTAGCAGGTTGTAAAAGACTTAATTTAAACATATAAATTAAGCCAGATAGGCTTTTAACAACTTGCAAAATAAAATGGTGGTGAAGTAGTATACACTCATGTAATATTTATTATCTGACAGTGTAATAAGTTCAAGTATTTGTGTAAATTTATGCATGAGCACAGAAAAATGCTATAAATAATTGAAGCAAGTAGTAGCAAGTTTCAGAATTCAGACATAAAGAAGAAATAATCAAAAACACTCGCATGCATAAATTTATTAAATAGTCTTTGAATGTTTTTCTTTTAATCAGGCAGTCTATGCAAATTAAAAGTTCCAAGTTTTCATGCAATTTTTTTTATTTTTTATTTATTTATTTATTTATTTTTTTTTTCTGGTCATACAAATTCGAAATTTAATCATTTCATGCTAAGTACGTTAAATTAGAATTAATAATAATAATAATCTTATGATCTATGAAAGAGCACTACACTTCTAATAATATATTTCTTTAAAGATTTTTTTTCTTCTTTTTTAAAGAAATAAATATAAGAAAGAAGTTAAAATACATTTAAAAAACAAAATATACATTTAAAATTTAGACGTTTCCAAAGCATATTCGTATTTGCAATCATTTCATGAATACGTATAAGTTTGTCTCTTAAATAAAATAGTTTTTGTTTTTAATATGTATATCATTGAGACGGTTTGATGTTTGTGTACGTTAAAGAATAAAGAAATGTTTATACATGCTACATTACTTTAATAAACAAAGCTTTGACCACAAATTTACTGTGATCAAAATAATTTTCAACACGATCCATCCGATAAAATGCGACGAGCACGAGAAACGACCTATGAACTTTAATATTAGCAATATTTTGCTTCGAGTTTCAAAGATAGTACACCAGGCGGCGATGGGATCGTTTTCATCTACTCGGCTGAATTAATGCGGAATAGAAAGCTTCAGATTTCGCGCTGGCTGCCCTATCTGGTATTTCATCCAGTCTTAATCCGTGATGTGAAAACACAGTAAATAAAATAGACTATGTTTCTATAATTCGTTTAAATTTATTACTGTTAGTTCTTTACTCTCTTTAATTATTAAATCAAACAGCTAATCTACTTTCACATGTTTTCCCATCAAACTTACCTAATAAATTTAATTTGGTAATAAATAATGTTAAACCAGCAAATATCGATTTGATAGGTACCTTACTCCGACGCCTTAGGGGGTGTGGCTACACAAAATGGGTGGTATGAGCAAGAGAGGAGCACATCAAAGAGAAATAAAAAGATTAATTTACAGAAAGGAAAACGAAAGACAACGCATTCTGATGCAAAACAAAATAAAATGCAGTTTTAGATCAGTATAATATATTAATGATTAAGATTTTGTACTGCACAGTATATTTCATTTGAGGGGTGGGTGTATACAAATTACAAATAACTTGACAATTGGCATTTCGAGGAAATTTAATTTTAATATGTAATGCCTCATTGTCCAATTTATCTTAAAAAATTGACGTTAATTATATCAAAATATTAAATAAATGTCATATATTTTATTAAAATTGTATAATAAATTTACCATTTCGGAATAATAATAGTAATAATAATAAAAGGAAGGATATTAAAAATACGCAAATTTTCCAACTATTATAATGTATGCCTTCGCAATCATAGTAATGCCCTTTTTTCTCCCTTATTAATTTTCTTGAGTAATTTTCCCCAGTATGTAACTAAGATTAAATAGGAGAAAGAAAACAACTCTTATAAAAAAGTATTAAAAGTATGAGAAGTAGAGGGCAATACTAATAATACACTGAAATAAATTATAGTTGTTGGCAATTCTGAGTTATGAAATGTTTCTCTTCGCATCAATCTGTAATAAAATAATGTATCAGAAACAAGGTATTGTTAGCAACTTTTTTACAATTATCTTTAAAACTTTCTGCGTTTTTAAAAATAATTTTATAATTTTCATTAGATAATAGAAAAATCCCTACAAAACAGAATTAAAAAAAAAATCCTACTGTAGGGAGAAATCCCTACATCTGGCAACACTGCGTGCATGAGCCACAGTGTTGCCAGATGTAGGGATTTCTCCCTCCCTACCGTAGGGTTTTTTAGCTCTGATTTTGGCGTAGGGGGGGGGGATTTTTTTTTTTTAATTCTGTTTTGTAGGGATTTTTCTATCATGTAATGAAAATTATTTAAAAAAATTTAAAAACGCAAAATGTTTTAAACTTATCTGTAAAAAAAGTTGCTTACAATACCTTGTTTCTGATACATTATTTTATTACAGATTGAGGAGAAGTGAAACATCTCATAACTCAAAATTGCTAACATCTATAATTTATTCCAGTGTGTTATTAGTACCGCCCTCTACTTCTCGTACTTCTACTACTTTTTTATAAGAGCTGTTTTCTTCCTATTTAATCTTAGTAACATACTGGGGAAAATTACTCAAGAAAATTAGTGAGGGAGAAAAAAGGGCATTGTTGTGATTGCGCCGGCATAAATTACAACAGTTGGAAAAATTGCATACTTTTTATATGTCCTCTCTTTTATTATTATTTCTATTATTCCGAAATGGTAAATTTATTATATAATTTTAATAAAAAATATAGCATTTATTTAATATTCTGATATAATTAATATCAAGATTTTAAAATAAATTGGACAATAAATCATGTACATGTTAAAATTAAAATTTCCTCGAAATGCCAATTGTCAAGTTATTTGTAATTTGTATACACCCACCCCTCAAATAAAATATATTGTGCATTACAAAATCTTAATCGTAAATATATTATACAGATCTAAAAATGTATTTTATTTTGTTTTACGTCAGAATGCGTTGTCCTTCGTTTTCCTTTCTGTAAATTAGTCCTTTTATTTCTCTTTGATGTGCTTACACCACCCATTTCGTGTAGCCACACCCCGTAAGAAGTCGGAGTAAGGTACCTATCAAGTCGATATTTGCTGGTTTAACATTGATTATTTATTACTAAATTAAATTTATTAGGTAAGTTTGATGCGAAAAGATGTGAAAGGAGATTAGCTGTTTGATTTATAAATTGTAGAATGAATCATTTGATAAATTATTTGATTTTTAAATTATAGAAACATAGTCATTTTATTTGTTTTCACGAATATAATTTATATACATATATTAGGTACTTGTTTTTATTTGTCCGTTTGTTTCAACAATAAACTTATGCGAAAATTAATAAGAATGGATCTTTTTTTTATGCTAGAAAATATTAAAATAATATTAATAATATGATTTTATATAATTTCTATTAATATTTTCTAATCGTAGGGTAAAAATATTTTAACGTAGGGAATGTAGGGATTTTTTCTTAATTTAGTAGGGATAATTTAAATTTTCATTTGGCAACACTGATGAGCCATTGTATTTAAAAAAAAAAAAAAAAAGCATTGCAAAGCAAAGAACGTATTTCCGGTATACCTTATAAACAATAATTGTACACATACATATTCTATTTCACATACATCAGCTAATGCTGTTTTTCTTTAACAATCAGGGAAAGACAACTGAAACACATTAGATCTGCTTTGAAAATTTATATACTACTTTATTTTGATAAAATCGTTGGTGTGAGCACTATTTTAAATTTTTATTATCAATATTATTATTATAGTTATTATTGTTGTTGTTGTTGTTGTTGTTGTTATTATTATTATTATTATGTTTATGTATGTTAAATGAATATGACAGACTTTCATTCACATCTTCCGCAAAATTTATTGCATTCAACATTTCTATTTTTATGCTTTAAAATAAAGTGACGCAAACATATTACATGCGTATTTTAAAACAAAGAACATTTTTTAATTATAATAAATTCATATTCTAGAAAGTTAAGAATAATCATCTATGTTAATTGTAATAGAAATAAAATAAGCATCATCTGGTATATGCATTCTCAATTTGCAACTTACTATTATAAATTTTCGTGTTATATTGATACTAGCAGACCCGGCCACGCGTTGCTGTGCCTAAGTTATATGTTGAATTATATTGCAATAACCTATTTAATATAGTCAAATTATTATTTACGAATAAAGACTGAAACGTTGTAACCGATGTAAAAACCCATAGGATTGAGATTTGAACCTTGGGTCAAAATTTGGAAGCGATTGATAAAAATTTTCGTTGATATTAAGCACAAATTAATTTTATTGTAGGGTCTTATAAATTTCTATGTGAAATCATTTTGTTAAACAATAATTGTTTTAGAGCAATTTGCAAAGGCGGGGTTTACTATCTAAAATAGAAAAATAGCCATCGACAATATGTTAACTTTATTCCCCCCCCCCCCCCTTAAAAAACGATAACTTTTACTACTACTAAATTTTCTGCAACATTTTGTGTTAATATTGTAATAAACATTCATATATATGAATATTTTGGGGGTTTTACATCTCAAGTTAAATCTAACGCTTTAGAAATATTCGTTGAGGGGGGGGGGGGGGCTGCTTTTCAAAACAGAATTATTCTGTGACTCTATACCTCTGTCAATAGGTTGATCTTTTTTTGTAAATAATGAATAACTTTTCTAATGCTTTCTAATACTTTTTTTTAAGGCTTTCTTTTAATTGTTTTTAATCTTGTCATTCATATATTTGTATTTGAATATTTTAAGATTTATACATCTGAAAAATGAAGCTGCTGAAAATTTTATTATGTAGACGAGTTTTTAAGCCAATTTTAAGTATACCATTATAATCTAATCGTTACTGCTACTCTACTCGGTCGGCATCAACTGAATATTTCCATAACTGACAATATTTTAATTTATTCCGGAGTATTTTTAGCTCCGCCTTTATTCCATATCACTTTTTTTAAAAGAGTAAAATTTTCCTTATTTAATCATAGTTACATATTGAAGAAAAATATTCTAAAAACAAAATAGTGCAAAAGAAAGGTGGACCTAAAAATGCTCCGGAATAAATTAAAATATTAGCAGCTATGTATTTCTAGGTCGTTTTGCGGCAAAATTAGTCGGGAGGTTATTATTACAAAAAAAAAAAAAAAAAAAAAAAAAAAAAAAGGGCATCCCGCCATATCTTTTAACTAAAAGCAAATATGGTAGATTTGAGAACTGTCTAACATGTATTGTGACAGTACGCAGATATTGTGCTAACAATGAAGTGAATAGATGCATTTTCTTAGCAAGTGCAAGCATGGAAATAAAAAATCTGAGGAACAGCGACACAAAATTGATTTGTGAATATTTTCAGAATGCGATAAATCTAAGTGAATTAATTCAAAAATGTAAATGCAAGGTATATTTATGCAGCATATTCTTCATAGTTTGTGATGCAATATCGAATTCACCCAAAATGTATACCGAAAATTGCTTTTTCTGCCTACAGAAAAATGTCTGCCATTCCCGGTTTTGGGCACACTTTTTTTTTTTTTTTTCATTTAAAACGTGTGTTTGACTTACAAACTGTGAAATATGGTTGTTTATATCAAAATAACATATTTTCTTAGTGTTTATATGTATGTTTAGGCTTTTTAGCAATGCCAACCTCGAAAAAGTCAACCGATCCAGAAGAAATGAATTTAAATGCGCTGGTTAAAGCCATGATTATTTAATGGATAAGAAATCCACAAAATCAACTACCCGAGAATATGGACTTCCTTGCAGCATCTGAGTCCCTCCAGAAGAAGCCTAGAGAAAGTAAGGCAACTCCACCTTTCATAGTGCAGGCCAAACGCCCTAAAAATTGGAGTCTCAGCAATCTGACGATGTCGACTTTTGTGTCATATGTTTAAAGCACCTGCCACTATGCCTAACAAGAGCCATCTCAATCCAATACAACGCTTGTGATCGTCTGGTGCATTTCAAGTGTGCTAATATACATGTAAATTATTTTACTTGCAAGCATTCCACTTCTGATTTAGAGAACGAATAAAACTGGAAAAATGCCTCTTTCTGTTATTATTTGGGCTACAAAAATCTCCTTACAAAAATCATAAATTTTGTTGATTTCTGCATTTATGGTGGTTTTTCTTATTATTTTCCCACTTTTAATGGTTTTTTCAAGTGTGCTCACAATCGGGTTAATTTTTTTTTTGGCAAAAAATTATTATTTCACAAAATTGGTAATATTTCTTTTCTGGTTGAAGGAATCAATACAGTTACTTCATCATACGTCAGCTAAGGGTTCTAGCTTTCCATGGGTATTCAAATGTTTGCATAATATCTACTCTATAAAAAATTATAATACAAAATCAAAACTGTGACCTCAACATATGATATATAATGCGATGTTCCCTCATATATATCATATGTTGCGAAAAGGGACAAGTTTGTGAAATTTAGTGAATGAAGATTAATTAAAAATTTTTCATTTCTTATTTAACATTTTTTTTTTTTTTTTTTTAGTATGACTGTCTGGAATATCTCAATATTCTGAACTACACACCTATAATGAGCTAAATAGGTTAAATCAAATTTTATTTATAATAATGCCGGATTTAATGATGCCGGAAAGTATTTATTTTTTTATTTTTTTTTGGTGGGGGGGGGGAGGGGAGGGAGGCAAAAAATTATCACTTTACAAAATTGGTAATATTTCTTTTCTGGTTGACGGAATCAATACAGTTACTTCATCAAACGTTAGGTAAGGGTTCTAGCTTTCCATGTGCATTCATATGTTTGCATAATATCTACTCAATAAAAAATTATAAGCCAAAGTCAAAACTGCGCCCACAACCGGAGATGTTCCCATATATATATCACATGTTGCGAAAAAGGACAAGTTTGTTAAATTTTGTGAATGAAGATTAATTAAAATTTTTCATTTCTTATTGAAATTTTTAAAAATTATTTCTTTATTTTAGTATGAGTGCCTACAATATCGCGATATTCTGAACTACACACCTTTAATGAGCTAATTAGGTTAAATCAAATTTTATTAATAATAATTAATAGTATAGATGCCGGAATACTTTTTCATTAAAAAAAAAAAAAAAAAAAAAAAAAAAAATCAGAAATTTTCCTCTTTTAGCCGTGCCCGCAGCGGTCCTATATTTTTACGCGAATTTTATTATTTTCCACCACTTTAATCGATCATATGCTTTTACATATTATTTTAACTTTAAAATCTTCACAAAAAATATATAAAAAAGTAGTGTTATTAAAATATAATACAAACATGAAAATATAGAACAGTTGTGGGCGATCAGTATTTCCCAATTGCCGAATTTATGATACATTCTGGAGTAATTTTTGGCCCGCATTTATTAGATACCACTTTATTTGTAGAACTGTTTTTTCCAATATATAAATACGATAAAATAAGATATAGTTACACTCTGAAAAGTTGCTATGAAAGAAAGCGGGACTAAACATGCTTTCGGATAAATTATAAATGTCGGGAATTTTCTAATAGATTCTATTATTATTATTATCCTCATTTATGCTCAGTCATACAAAAACCGTTCAAACGAGGTAAAGAATGTCTATTAAAGATTGTCTGACTCTATAAACAGGGGTCGTACTCTCCGCCCTTTTTATTAGTACACTCTCGGAGACTCAATTTTTTACCAGCACTAATTTCATGCGGAATTATTTTTTGATACATTTATAGTTATGGTCCATGATTATACAGGTCCCAGATTACTGTATACATATAACGGTAGCTAAAAGTTTGAAAAATTTCTTAGTTATGAGTGTCTGGTAAAAGGGCGGAGAGTACGACCACTGTATAAATGTATTATTAAAAGAATTTTACAAAATTTATAATTTCTTAATTTAATATATCTTCATGTTTTCTCATCTACCTGATGTGCATAAAGACATTTCTGAAATAAAAGATCTGGGATCAATTACTAAAAAAATTACTTGTCAGTAATTAATTTTTATCTTTCGTTTCACTGGGCGTGGCTAAATATTATACATTATTAATATATTATTATATTTATATCCAACACTTTTAAGTACCACATTCTGAAAATAATGAAGTTATAAATAAATATACCCGGGGAAAGGATAAGTTGATAGTAAAATCTAAAATTCAGGTATATTATAAAAGATTGTGCGGTTTTTTTCCTTTTCTTTTTTTTTACTCCATTTTCATATTTTCATATGCATAAGCAAATTTCATGTATAAATTTTTATTTTTGGCATGGAAGTCATTTTATGTTGAAATAATAATAATAATAGTAATAATAATAACGATTTTTTTTTTTTTCTTTTTACTACAATGAAAAATTTAAGTGTCCAATTTTAAAACTATAACCAGTTTATTATTTTCATATTTAATTAATTTCAAATAATGTAAACAAATCTTCGTTACAAATAAGGTACCAAATGAAAGGGGCGATTTGTCTGAATCCGTCGGATTAAACATCTTGTCGATCGGACAATTAGATTTTTTTTTTAATTAACTGAAGTATGAAAATTTGGTGGCAACTTGCGTCAACACACAGACGAAGAGAGTCTACGGAAATCTCTTATGAAAACAACCATGTTGTTTTCATAATCGGAGTAAATAGATTAATAACAACGAATTTTTCCAAATGTTAGACGTCTCATGCTGTATTGGCACAGGTGTGAATAAGAGAATTACATTTAAAGTGGTCCTAAAATCACAATTTGCGATAACACTTCTGAAGAAAGAAAACTGAATTTATCTTAAAATTCTTTGAAGAAAAAAAAAAAAAAAAAAATTATAATGAAAAAAAAAAAAAAAAAAAAAAAAAAAAAGTAATGATAATGATAATAATAATAATACCAAAAATAACAACTTATTACAATTAAAGCACTACTTTCAGACCTTCATTTGCTTAGAAAAACTCTCTTCTTTTTCTTTTTTCTTTCTTTTTTTTTTTTTTTTTTTTTTTAAATTCAGAAGCAATATTACATTTATGTAAAAGTTTGTATGTAGATATTATTAAAGTTAATAGTAAATCAATGTAGAATATTGCGACCATCATAAAAATTGACTCTTCCGTATTTTCTTATACAAATTCACGCTGTACAAATTATTAATTGAAATTATTTTTCACGATGGAGGCAGACGACTTTCACCTAAAATAATCATAACTCTAAATGTTCCACGAATGTCCCATTTATACCTTACAATCGACATCTTAAAATACGAGATTTTTCTTTTTTTAATAAAATTGAAAAATGTCAAAAACAACCTTTATTTTTTTAATTTTACTTATCAGAAATCTATGGTTCAACCATTCATTTTAGAGATGCTCTAGAGTTCTTTTGAAAGATACCCATATCGAATACTGACAAAATCCGGGGAACTCCTCTGTCAGGGGAAGGGGGGATGATGCGCCTATATACACATCCTTTTTTTCCCCGTATGTTGTTTATGAGTATTCTAAATGATTCTTTTACATTTCATTTTGATTCACTAAAAATAATTCTCACTCATTTATATAAAATTTTGTCCTATGTTGCTGTATTAAAATAATAATAATAATAATTGTAATAATAATAATTAAAGAAAAAAAAAAGGTACGACAGCTTTAGCGGTTGAGCGCCATGTACCAAAAGGCAATCAGCACCAATTTAAGTCATGGTCCAGTCTGTCACAAACATACATTGCATTTTGTCTGTTGGTTTGTGAGATACAGCGTTCACAAAATTTGAATGCACAGAAGCAGAAATAGACATACAGACAAACTTTTTCTAAAAACAGACGTAGTTCTGGAATTCTCAAGAATTTGCAAATCCATCGAAATCCAGAGGACGAAAGGTTTCACGAATCCAATTACGTTTGTAGAAGAAAGTAAAAAAATATTATATTAAGATTAAATTATTATTATTACAGCCATTATTGATGAAGGAATTTTTTAAATCAACAGAAACGCAGCATTTTTTCAGTCTATTTAAAACATTTTAATTTTTGAAAATTAGAATAATCAATAAAATCGAATCAAAGCCAGTATAATGTATTTATTATAATCGCTTTCACTCCAATGTAAAAGCTTTCATTTCTTTTACATATCCATATTGAATGTTTGTTTAATGATTTAAAACTGCCTCTAAGTTACTGTTAACAGTATATGTCCACAAACCAGTGGCGGGATTTAAGGGGGGGGGGGGGCACTGACATTTACAATTGAATATTGCAATTGTAAATTTTTTATTGGGGGCGTCTATTAGGGGCGTCTATTAATTACGTGATGTGTTCAAGGGGAGGGGTCGAGCCGAATCTCAACCAATCTCACGTGGAGGGGGGGCGGGCTCAGCAAATATCACGTAATTCCCCCCCCCCCCACAAAAAACAGTCTAAAATAGCGAGAAAATTGAGTTAAATTCAAGTAAAACATATTTTTTGACTTAGATGTGGCAAAATCTGACACGATAATATTTATCGTGGCTATCCGAATGCCGAGAAGCAAAACAATAGCCTTTCAATTGTTTTAGGCGCCACCGGCCAACCACACACAATCTATGCACATCTATATAGTCTTAAAAGCTTGTCTTCAATAAAAATAGTAAAGCAAATTGTGTTTTTTGGAATAAATCCAACGCATTTACAGTTAAGGTACGAGCTCTGAAAATTCTCACGTGAGATTAGGGGAGGGGGCGGGATCAAAATATCCTTAAAACCTCCTCACGTAATTAATGGACGCCCCCTTATCGGCTGTATGGAAATTTTACATCTTAGTATTATATGTAAATATTGTATTTACTATGTAAGTCATAAAAACAACTTATTTATTTCATTTTATATGTTTTTTAGTTATATTTGTGTCTCTTACTGTTAAATTATTAAATAAATGAAAGCAAAATAAATAGAAAGCATTAATTTATTTCTAGGCATGGGTTTGATATATTCTAATTATGATTGTTCATTTAAACAACATTATAACCCATCTAAAAATTATTCACGACTTCATAAAATACTGAAAATTGCATTTTGACAAACAGTTTAATAATGTAATTGATTATTCGACAATTTTAATCAGGGGGAGGGAAAAATACTTCAAAATATTAGATTAATTCTACTTATGATTTAATTCATTTTTTACATTTATTTATTGTATAAGTGTATTATTTTGATAAAATAAAATGCCCTAAAGTATTAAAAAAAAGGGGGGGGGAGGTTGGAAGGTGCCAATATTTAAAATATAGATATATCTTTTAATCAAGTAGGATATTGTTTAAAAAAAAAAAGAGAAAATCAGCATGAATTTTAGTTTAATTTTCAGTTTAAACCTTTTACATAGTTAAGGAGTATAATAACTTATAATCCCCCCCCCATTCTTTTAAATAAATTTCAAATATTTACCATTTGGTTATAATATTACTTATTTATTTTTTCATACGAAAATAAAGAAACGTCTGTGTTGCAGCTATAAACTATATAATGTATAATGATTAGAATATGTTAAACTTATACCTAGAAGCAAAATATTGCTTTCTATTTATTTTACTTTTATTTATTTATTCAACAGTGGAAGGCATGAATGTGACTAGAAAAGCTATAAAATAAATAACTACATAAATAAAATATTTTAAGACTATATAGGTACAATACATTATTATAATAGTAATGTAAAATTAAATTAGCATACAGTTGGCAACTTCTAAATTAGATGTTAATAATGCAATTGTAAATATTGACTGGGAGGAAGGAGATAGGATAGAAAGATAAATTGATCCGTTTAATAATTATCAGTGATAAAATTCGACTTTCATTTGCTGAATTTTCTAGATGTCTACTTTTTAAACACTTTTTTAAAATCCAATAAAATACTGATGGGGAAAATCGCAAATACTTGTCAGGAAAAAATTTAATTTTCTGTGTCATGCATAGTATGTATAGTTTAATCATAGCCTCCTGAACTAGATGCCTGTCGCGTTGTTCGTAAACTTGTAAACAGTTCAAGCGGTAGACAGCGCCACCTGGTACAAATTGAGAGACTTTTTTATTTAACAGCCACTAGTAATTTTTAAAAGTGATATATGATGTATATAATCGATGTTTCTTCGATTCTTTGCGCCTTTTATGCAGAGACTCCAACATCTTAATTAATATTCCGTAGTGTTGTTAGTCACGCCCTTTTTTACACACCAGTAAATTTTTAAAGTAATAGTCTCCAAACTCAATCACGATTAAATAAGAAGAAAAATACACTAAAATGATACTGGTGTGAAAATAAAGGCGGGGCTAACAATACTACGGAATATTAATTAGTATGTTGGAGTCTCTGCTTTTATGTATATCAAATCTCACTTTAAAAAATTATTGGTGGCTATTTAATAAAAATAAGTCCTCCAATCTATACTAGGTGGCGCTGTCTACCGCTTTAACTGTTGCCAAGTTTACGAGCAACGCGACAGGCATCTAGTTTAGGAGGCTGTGGTTTATTATGTAGTAGTTAATTTAAATTTACTTTCTTTAAAATTTATTGATAATTATGTAACACAATTTAAAGCTGAAATATTTTATTTATTTCTTCTTAATGCTGTAAATTGAGTGGAAATAGTAATAAGCAGTATTATATAAAGAATAAGAACATGTATATAATTTAATTTAAAACCAATTTCCTACTTAATTTGTATCAGTTTGAATCTTTCACACGAAGTATTTCATGTAAAAAATCCCAAAACGTTAATAAATATGATTTTGGAATTATTATATCTCATACATTTCTATCATATTAAAAATGTATCTTGAAATAATGATAAAAACATATGTAGAGAATTTTATGCAAAATAAATAAAAGTACAAACTAAACTTTTTAAAAATATTGTTGAAATAAAATTATCAAAAGTTTTTTTCATCAATGAAGACTTCTTGCACATTTAAATTTATCTTAATCTGTTTCTAAATCCTACATTATTTTAATTGATAGATATTGACTTCAAAAGAAAGTAATATAACTCTAATTCTGAGATTTTTACTGTTTCTAAAAAAAAAAAAAAAAAAAATCTCTGAAAATATTTGTTTAAACTAAACATCAATAGAGAGAAGCATGGCTGCACATTAATTTCTGAATCTTTTTTGCCTAACACTTTGGGAGGGGAAAACGCCCCACGCTTGCTCATTAATAGAAGGTGCATATTGGAGCTTGGAACATTTTTGAGGGGCTTGATGAATTATTAACTAAAATATTCATGAAACATCAGCAACAGCTGACATTTTATAATACAATTATCCACATACCCTATCATACGCAATAGTCAGCTTAGAATGTATATATGATATATTTTTCCAATATAAATTCGTTGGTGTTAGTCTTATTTTGTATTACTATTGGTTTATTATTATTACAGGGATGGAACACGGGCGCAGAATTCATACCACTATCAATGTAAGAAAATTTTCTACCTCTTAAATCGACGATATTATAGGCAGAGAAATTTCTTAAACACATTCCGGTATGAATTCTGCGCCCGTGTTCCATACCTGTTATTATTATGTTTATTTATGATAAATTAGTATAACAGACTTTTATTCACATCTTCAGCAAAACTTATTGCATTCAGTTCTATAAAATGACCCAAACATATTCCATGCATATTTCAAAACAAAGAACATTACAATATATTCACATTCGAGAAAGTTAAAAATTATCATTAATTGTAGTAGAAATAAAAAAAGCATCACCAGAAATATGAATTCTCCAATTCATAGCTGACATTCCCGCTTGTGGGCACCTTAATGTAACCGGTTGTGGGCACACTTTTTTTTTTTTTTTTTTTTTTTCATTTAAAACGTGTGTTTGACTTACAAACTGAAAAATATGGTCGTTTATATCAAAATAACGTATATTCTCTAGTGTTTATATGTATGTTTAGGCTTTTTAGCAATGTAAACCTCGAAAAAGTCAACCAATACAAAAGAAATGGATTTAAATGCGGTGGTTAAAGCCATTTAGGATTATTTAGTGGATAAGAAATCCATAAAATTAACTACTCGAGAATATAGATTTCCTTGCAGCATCTGAGTCCCTCCAGAAAAAGCCTCGAGAAAGTTAGGCAACTCCACCTTTCAGAGTGCAGGACAAACGCTCTAAAAATTGCAGTCTCAACAATATGACGATGTCGACTTCTGTGTCATCTGTTTAAAGCACCTGCCACTATGCCTAACAAAAGCCATCTCAATCAAATGCAAAGCTGATGCATTTCAAGTGTGCTAATATACATGCAAATTATTGTACTTGCAAGCATTACACTTCTGATTTGGAGGACGAAGAAGATGATGAATAAAATTGAAAAAAATAAAAAAAAATGCATTTTTCTGTTATTATTTGGGCTACTGAATTCTTACAAATATAATAAATTTTGTTATTTTGTATATTTATGGTAGTTTTTCTTGTTATTTTTGCTTTTTTAACGGTTTTTTCAAATGTGCCCACAACCGGGTACATTTTTTTTTTTTTTTCTACAAAAAATTATCACATTACATAAATGGTAATATTTCTTTTCTGGTTGAGGGATTCAATACAGTTACTTCATCATACGTTAGCTAAGGGTTCCAGCTTTCCATGGATATTCATATGTTTGCATAATATCTTCTCTATAAAAAATTATAATCCAAAATCAAAATTGTGCCCTCAACATATTATATATATAAGGAGATGTTCCCTTATATATATATATCATATGTTGCGAAAAAGGACAAGTTCGTGAAATTTTGTGAATGAAGATTAATTAAATTTTTTCATTTCTTATTTAACATTTTTTAAAAATTATTATTATTTCTTTATTTTGAGTATGACTGCCGGTATTCTGAATATCCCGGTATTCTGAACTACACACCTTTAATGAGCTAATTAGGTTAAATAAAATTTTATTTACGATAATGCCGGAATACCGTTTATTAAAAAATAATTTCAGAAATTCTCTTCTTTTAGCGATCAGTATTACTCAGTTTTCGAATTTATGATTTATTTTGGAGTAATATTTGCCCCGCATTTATTACATACCACTTTATATGTAGAAATGTTTTTTTTCCGATTTATAAATACGATAAAATAAGAAATAGTTACATTTTGAAAAGCTACTATAGAAGAAAGCGGGACTAAAAATGCTTTGGAATAAATTATAAATGTCGGTAATTTTCCTGTTAGATTTTAATATTATTATTATTCTCATTTATGCTCAGTTATACAAAAACCGTTCAAACTAGATAAAGAATGTCTATTAAAAATTGTCTGACTCTATAAACAGGGGTCGTACTCTCCGCCCTTTTTTCAGTACACTCTCAGAGACTCAGAGATAATAAATTTCCACCTTTTTTACCAGCACTAATTTCATGCAGAATTATTTTTGGATACATTTATAGTTATGGTGCATGATTATACAGGATACAGATTACTGTATACATATAACAGTAGCAATAAGTTTGGAAATTTCTTTTTCTGTGTGTGTCCTAAAAAAAGGGCGGAGAGTACGACCCCTGTATAAATGTATTATTAAAAGAATTTTACAAAATTTCAGGGCTGCCAACCATCTCATTAATAAGCGTAGACTTGTTAACGCCCCTTGAAAACACGCCCCTTTTCCTACACCACTTTATATTTAGAGCAACTCTCTCCAAATAGTGTTACGATTAAATAAGAATGAAATTACTCTAAAAAATTACTGGTGTACAAAAAAAGGCGGTAACTAAAAGTACTACGCTTCATAATGAGATGGCTGGCAAGCATGAAATTTATAGTTTCTTAATCTAACATATCTTCCTGTTTTGTCATCTACCTGATGTGCATAATGACATTCCTGAAATAAAAGCTCGGATATCAATTACTAAAGAAATTACTTGTCAGTAATTATTTTTTCTTTCGTTTCACTAGGCGTGACTAAATATTATACTTTATTACTATATTATATTTATATACCACACTTTGAAACACCAATTTTTGAATATAATGAAGTTATAAATAAATAATTTAAATCTGGCTACCTATCACCCTACATTTCATTTTATTTGCATTTTAAGACGTTCACATATTAAAAGATTATAAAATGTTTTTCTTTTCGCATACATTTTCATAAATATTTCAGAAAAATTGTATTTTTCCTGTAAAATTTGACCTTATAATATTGTATTATATGAATTTTAAAATAAATTCATCGTTACCATGACAGCCCAGTCACAGAGAATCTGATCGGAAAGAAACATATTTTTTGCCAATTGACATCACATGGTTTTCTACTAGGAATAAAAGATGCAAATTTCGAAATGCTTCAATTTTCTTCTAAATTCTTTGAAACTTACTGTGCGCTATTAACAGCACACGGGATAGTTGCAGTTCAAATTTCATCGATTTTGGAAAAAAATTACATTTTAATTGCAAATTAAATTATATTCTAATACGCGTATTTCAATTTCTAATTATGATTAAATTATTTTTAATGCATCATTCGAAAGATATTTTAAAGTTCTTTTATATTATCGAAAGTGGAATTCGAGATTTCACCTGATTTACACGTTTTAAGGTCTCCTGAATCAGTTTTCTTTCGTATCTCAGCGACTAATTAAAATAATTTCATAAGTAATACATCATTAGAAAGCTTTCTTGATTTGGAATCGAACAGTAGATTACAGAAATTTCTACCGCCAGATGGCTCTGTAATATTTTAAAATTTCAATTTCTAATTACAGGGATGGAACACGGGCGCAGAATTCATACCGGAATGCGTTTAAGAAATTTCTCTACCTATAATATCGTCGATTTAAGAGGTAGAAAATTTTCTTACATTGATAGTGGTATGAATTCTGCGCCCGTGTTCCATCCCTGTAATTATGATTAAATTATTTTTAATACATCATTCGAAAGATATTTTAAAGTTCTCTTATATTATCGAAAATGGAATTCGAGATTTCACCTGATTTACACGTTTTGAGGCGTCCTAAATCGGTTTTCTTTTGTATCTCAGCTACTAATTAAAATAATTTCATAAGTAATCAATATTTTTACCTAATATATGGCTTATTTTTTTTTTAATTTGGGTAGCTACAGATATTGAGCCGAATCATATAATTCAGAAGATAAACATATATAAAACATATATGATCATATAATTCAGATGAAAACAAACCAAAAATAATTCGAAATTAATAATCTAATAGCTCGACGATACAATTCACAAGTTACTTAGTTTTCACTTCTATCGGCAGTCCCCAAAGACTGCTTTTTTTTTCTTTCTTATATTTAAGCAGAAATTTTGAAAGTTGCCCCTATTATATTAATTTCCGTATTTATTTGCTGAGTTGCCACACGTGTTCCGAGGTTGCCCAACATCTAGGCCACCTTGAGAACATGCATAGGGTCACCATTTTCACGGTATTAAACTTTTAATCGGAAAAATTTATTGGAAATGAAGCTAATGCGGTTAAAGAGAATGAAATAATTTTTCAGAAAACATATCACAGCTCAAAGTTCTAAGAACTTAAACCTATATGAATAAAACTATCTTCTCACCTGGAAATTAAAACAACTACTCTTCTAAAGGGAAACCACTGCATACCGTGGCGGTTGATCAAGTTAATCTCTTCAAATTCACATACATAATTTATAACGCAGTAGCACCATTTTGTGATTAAAAATTAAATTAAACCTTTTTTAGGAGGGCGGGCTACCTTAGAAACGCTGGCCACCTTTGGTTCATCTACCTTATAAAATTTACTTCTGACAATATTTCTGTTTTTCTTCTTCTTCTCTTTATTTATTTATTTATTTATTATTATTATTTTTATTATTATTATTTTAAGGATCATTTATAAATGTCGATAAAATTCTAGATCACATAAATTCAAAGCTAACTATCGAATTTTACCGGCCATAATATTTATTTTCGACAATATTTCTGGATATAGAGTTTGTACACTTCATTAGCTAGTTTAGAATAATTTTCACTGAAGTTAGCCCACTCTTTTTCACGTTGTGGGATCTTTTTTTCAACGACGTATGAAACGACATTTTTACGGAAATCCTTATCGCTAAATTCATCAGCTAATACCAATATATCACAAGCATTACTTTCAGACAAATTCTTCGTCAAGAATTCCGAACAAGCCAGTTTCAATTCTTCGACAGCATATTTTTCAGCTATTTTGTAAAACTGCTTTGCAGTATCGACTTCAAATTTCGGGAGCTCTCCGGAGTACAAGTATTGTAAAAAGCACTGGAAAATAAAGGCGCTGACATCTTCCACTTTAATCAATTCTGTTTCGCCCTCGACCGTCTTACCCTGGAGCATGGTCGCTAATACTGTAGAACGCATTCCAAGTATGATTCTGTGAGCATGAAATGTTTTATCTCCACATGTGATCTTTACGTCACATCTTGAGCTTTCGTCTAAAAGCTTTGAAATATCCCTGGAGAGAGCTTTGAGGTGAATATCTGTTTCTAAATCAGATGTCTTCGGATTTTTTCGTGCATCATGACTTCTAGAAGCACTTCCAGCATCAGCTTTCGGTTGTTTTCCTAAAACAAACAAACAACAAAAAAAAAAAGTAGTAAAATCACTGTATATGCATGATATCAATAAACTAAGATGTTGCAATATTTAAAACTTTGAATACTCGAGGAAGTTCTAACAAGAAAAGTAAATAGCTAGCTCTCGCTTACGCAGCCCGGCCTGTTTATTTATTTATTTATTTCAATGCATGGAACAGCACGGGAAAATTTTTGTTAAGTGTGTGTGTGGGGGGGGGGATGCATGCATTTCTATTCGATTATTAACTAAACATAATGAATGACTGCTATTTAATAATTGCTATGCAGTTATTAACTAAACATAACTATGTTTAACTAAATATAGTTAATCAGAGAATTTATATATAAAAGTATATCAATTAACAATATTTTACTGATTACTTAGACAACAGGGGTGTTTGTGTCCTCGGACTTCGCTACCAGAAATTTCAAATGGTGATATTACTGATTGTTTTCTAGCAAAGTTTAGCAATTAACTATAACCAAAATTACAATTCTTAGTTACTGGGAGGGGGGGGGGAATAAATTGAAAAACCCGGAACGCAAACACCCCTGAATTACATGAAACAAAATTCATCAATGGTCGACGTAGTTTATAATAATATATAGCTTTAAAAATCTCAACAACATAAATCTTTAATTAATAGGGAAAAAAAAAACTTTTTTACCTGTAAATTATCAAACAAATATGAGTTTAAATATAACTGTATAAAATTTCTAAAGTTAAGTCGCAAACGCAATTATAAATTTTTGACTACTACTTCTACATTTTTTTTTTTTTTTTTTTTTTTTTAAACCTTAAAATTTTAATCTCTACTTATAATGATAAAAATGTGTGCATGTATGTCCGGCACTTTATAAGGAAATGGCTGATCGCAGAGCTACACAAATATGTATAAAAATTCGTATTGACCTCTCCTGATGTACTTCAAAGTCCAATTTTGAAATTTTGATTTTTAAAATCTATAAATTTCTGAAATATTGGCTCTCGAGATAGGAATGTAAAAGTGAAGAGAGATTCCGTGGCTCTTTAGTTTGGTTAGTTACAGCATTATGCTAATAACGCGAAGACTGTAGGTTTATACCTCGTAGGGCCAATTTGTTAAACTTTGCAGATAATTAATGCGATAAATATCAATTGAAAAGAGAAAAATCTTTCAGTGTCCATACCGTACCCTAAGATTTTTTTTTTTTTTTTTTTTTTTTTTTTTAAAGTAAGACAGACTATTTCTTTTAGACAGCGATTTTGCGTTGACACACTTCCAATGTGCCTGGATGCTTATCAATATCCAATTTTACCATTTAATTTCTTAAACTATCTTAAAATGTTTAGAAATTTTATTGATCATCAACTGTGAAAATTCATTTTAAGTTGTTTGGAGTAAGATTGATTTTTTTTTTCTTTTTTATACCAACTATGTGAAAACTACTAGAGGTGGTAATTGAACCCAGGCCCACCGCTTAAAGTGCGGATGCTGCTACACTGAGTCACCCTGGCTGATAATCAGCCCGTCATTTCTCACATAATAACCGTTACATCTGCGTTTACAGATACGGTGACCTTACCAACAATGATTATGTTAGAAATGTCGAGCTTGTTATTAGCCAGGTTGGCTAATAACATTTTTTTTTTTCTCTTTAGTTAAAAGACTGCAATATATAAATTAGTCTTGTCGTACTAAATTAAATTATGTTAAAGACAGAATTTTTCTTTCTTTCTTTCTTTTCTAATTATTAAAATTTTTACATGTGCTGCCGCCTGTTGAGTAAAGATGATAATCTGTCCGAAAAATGTCTCTTTTCTTAGATTCTTAAAAAATTTGTTCTTAGATAATACCAGCGCCGTAATATAAGATTACAAGACCAGTTGAAAACAGAATACAACGTCCAAACATTGTGATACTTGAGAATATAAGAATGGTTATGGACAACACTGGAATGGGAAATATCGATCTTAATATTGAAAGAAACCATTTTAAGTTGAGACAAACAACAACAGGAAAGAATAAATAAATAAATAAATAAAATTCGGACCAAATGACAAAAACAAGATGGAAATTCAGTTAAAAAGCTCAAAATGCAATAGGACTCATCAGGTGCTATCATCCCCATTGCGTTGAGCACACAATTGTAGGTTTTCTGTTATAGGCAAGCTTTCAAACAAAATACCGAGAGATAGCACGAACCCACAATAATAATACGATGAATTGAAACAATTAAATTAAGGACAAAATACTTCCTGAAAGTTTTAATTGAAAATTTCACCATAATAAAAATTGAAACTTAACAAGTAGAGACAGAACTTCATATATCATAAAATGACGCGTGTGAGGAGTTGAGTTGTAATTTTACAGTGCGGCAGATTAATTTAATCTAAACAAATTTTCAACAAAAATATTTATTTTTATTTTTATTTTTTACAAATAAATTAAAAAAAATTTTTTTTATTAAATTTTAAACTTATTTGTTTCAAATGATTTTTTGTTTGTCTTTTGATGTTTTTAAAGTTAACAGGCATTTCATTGTTAAACTTGGAATTGCAAGTTTGTTTGTAACCAAGGGAGAGAAATCATTAAAGACTGTCAAGTGCTGCCATCTATATTACTTTTAAAAAAAACTTCATTTTTTCGGAATTTATCTTTTTTTTTTTTTTTTTTAGTGCTAGAGGCCTATTTCAGTCGGTACAGTTGTCGAATTTTTATAATACACTCTTAATAGTGCTAAGGGCCTATTTCAGTCGGTTTATTGAACGGGGATTTATTGAATGACGTCCCCCCAAGGCACAACTTTGACATGAGTCCCCCCCCAAGGTACCCCTATTTCAGTCGGTACAGCGTTGTCGAATTTTTATAATACACTCTTAATAGTGCTAAGGGCCTATTTTAGTCGGTTTATTGAATGGGGATTTATTGAATGAAGTCCCCCCAAGGCCCAACTTTGACATGAGTCCCTCCCCAGGCCTAACTTTGACATGAGTCCCCCCAAGGTGCAACATTCACATGAGTCCCCCCAAGGCTCAACTTTGACATGAGTCCCCCCCCAAGGTACCCCTATTTCAGTCGGTACAGCGTTGTCGAATTTTTATAATACACTCTTAATAGTGCTAAGGGCCTATTTTAGTCGGTTTATTGAATGGGGATTTATTGAATGAAGTCCCCCCAAGGCCCAACTTTGACATGAGTCCCTCCCCAGGCCTAACTTTGACATGAGTCCCCCCAAGGTGCAACATTCACATGAGTCCCCCCAAGGCCCAACTTTGACATGAGTCCCCCCAAGGCCCAACTTTGACATGAGTCCCCCCCCAAGGTACAACTTTGACATGAGTCCCCCCCCCAAGGCACACCTTTGACATGAGTCCCCCCCATGGCACACCTCCCCCTCATTGGGAAAAAGAGAAAAAACGTTGTTTTGCGGCTATAAGACAGTTTGGACTTCCAACGTTATTTGTTACAATATCTGCAGCTGAAACACATTGGTTTGATTTAATGAAAACTTTATCATGGAATTTAGATCGTCACGAATTAACTAAAGAAGAATTTGTCGATATTAACAAGTTTAGCAGTAGGCCTCTGGCACTAAATTAAAATCTGTCAATGTCAGATTTTCATGTTTTAAATAATGAAATAATGTCGTGTCTGTATATATATATTTTTTTTTTAACTTGTTTTTTTTTTTTTTTTAAGATGCCAAATGACTTTTTACTTTTAACGATGCCAACACACAATAATGCTAAAACTTAATGAAAAGCACTACCAAAAATTTTGTAATTAAGTTGCATTTAAACTAAACAATTTAACTAGATGGTATGTAATTTCCTTAAGATTAAACTTTTTATTTTTTCTCAGAAAATCCCATCAACTGATTTCAAACAGGTATTTTGGCATGTAATCTTGG